>CM031371.1:40328012-40633505 GCA_018208015.1 Medicago ruthenica
TAAAATTGAAAATCAACATCTTATAGCCTCAAGCAACTATTTTCTTAGTGTAAGTATTGTTTTAAAAATCAAAATGGAGATTGAACTAGTGAAATCTGAATCATAGTTCAATTGTTTCAATCCATGTTTAATCGAATGATAAATAAATAAATACTTTAAAAAAATGCAAAAAAATTAAGAATTGGTCCAACCTAGATTCAATCCACTTCTTCCAAACTAAGGTATAATCGAAATCAACCAAAGTGGCGAAGTAGTTGGTTCCCGGTTCAACCGTTTGAATCGGTTGGTTTGGTCTGATTTTTAAAATATTTAGTGTAAACAATGAATGAAATATGTTAATTCATCGTACTATTTTTTACCTTCATTTTAATTTCTATAATATGCAAGAACTTTTCAAAATCTACCATGCCATTTCCATCAATATCAGCTTTACTAATCATTTCTTGAATTTTTTCTTTTGTTAGATTTCCCTCTAATGCTTTGATAATTGTTATCAATTCGTCAACAGTTATGAATCCTAGAAATCACAAAAAACAACATAAAAAATCAGCATGTCAAAGTCAATTAAGGAATGGTGGTGGATATTGAAATAATAATGAACATTAATGTTATAACTCATTTTGAGATTAAGGATCAAAAGATCACACCATCAGACTCCTTGTCAATGAGGCAGAATGCTTCCCAGAATTCAGCAATCTGATCTTTTGTCAATTTGTGTGACATTATTTGCTGCTGCAATTTCAAATGAATTAATGAAAGTTTTATAATAGTACAAAAAGGTTATTTTCTAATGGAGGGGTGTGAGAACAAAATTTATGTGTCATGAATTATGATGTTGTCTTATTTGAGTCCTGCGTCATTTTGCTTTTATAGATGTGTGTGGGTTGGAATAGTCAATACACGTTTGATGGGGAATTTCCAATTCAAAAGGCAACAATTTTTCCAGAAGTATCTACTATTGAAGGTAAGAACTTTTCAATGTGGATTTTCTCTTGTATTAACAACGTCACACTCCTCAGTCTTTAATCTTATTAATAAAGGAGGAAAGTTGAATGGAACTGTTCATTTTTTCATTTCTTGCTAGGTGGGATCCCATCATTAAGGATAAATCTTATATGCTTACAACTATAAATTCAACTCATTTAGGCACACACATGTAAGTAAACATTAACCAATGTTTTTAATGATAATAATAATAATAACAATAAATTAATTTTTCTATTTCTACCTTTTTTTCTATCTATGTGTGTGCCTAAATCATTTTAATTTGTGGTTGTGACAGCATAAGCATTTGCTTCATCATTAATTGGGTGCATCAGGTTTAATACTCCCTCCGGTCCTTATTATAAGAAGAAAAACAAAAAAAAATCTAAAACCAATGCAGTCATTAATTAGTGTAACTTTTTGAATATTTTTACAAATATACCCTCATAAAAATTGTGAAACATTAAATAGATCCACTAATATTAAAAAGACAAACATTAAATAATGGGTAGAAAAGTCTTTTAAGCAATAATTAAACCTTAAAAGTTGTGATATTTTCTTATAAATATGACCAATTTTTTTTTTTTTAAAAATTTCTTATATATAGAACCGGAGGGAGTACTATTTAATTGTTTTGAATTAAAGAAATTTGGTGATATATGTGACTCTGAAAAAGTGGACGCATGACATGTTTACAATGCGTGAAACACTTATTTGGTCACAAACACGAATAATTTTATTTAGACACAAATGAGAAAAAAAACACTTATATAATATAATTTCAAATAATTAAATAATAAGTACTTTTATGCATGTGTACCTAAATGCATTTTATTTATGGTTGTACTCATACAAGTATTTCTCTTCTGATGTTGTGCATTCATGATGAGGTGGTAGTCATTTATTTATTTATTTATTTGTAAGTTGTTCTTTATTACTTGCCGAGTCTTATAATAAATGTCATATTTGTACAAAAAAGGTTCCCGATTCTATATAGTGCACAAGTGAAATAAATTTTGCATCGTCCATAAATATATTTTTACTATTTGATTAATAAGTTTTACCGTTAGATCAAATGAGATATGATGTAGTTTATTGATCTAAACACAAATAAAAGAGTATGTAAAGAAATTCATGAATGGTGAGCACCGTTGGTCGATTCCTCTCATCCGGGATGCCTTCGATTGCTGGTAGCCTTCCTATATCGCAATTTTGCATTCTTCTCCTCATTTGCGAGTGTTTCTCAAGTATTGGCGAGCAATTTCCAATATATCTGAAACAGTTGGTACGTGATGCACACATCCTTTTGAGTGTCGCATCTTGGATAATAGCTGACTCCTTCAATTTTCCTTCTAACTGCTCGACCTGTGGCTCAGAGCACGCATCGCGCTTCTTTTAGTAGTTATCCCATTTGTATTTCTTCATCCTTTATCCCATTCGCCTCACCAAAACATCCATAGTGATTATACTCCAAGAAATCACTTTGATAATTTTGTAAAAAGTATAGTACAACCACATAGTTGTTTGATTTGGGTGAATTGACATATTCCTAGGCCTTTGATAGGTGCCTTGCAGAGATTGCAAGGGCCTAATGGATTAGACTATGCTAAAGTGCTAAATGATATGATTCCAAACGAGTGTTAATACTTAATATGGTGCTAAATATGGTGATAATGGTTTAGCTTTATTTTTATTTTTTTATATTTCGTGATTGATAAAATTACTATCCATTCTGCATTTCTGATGTTTTTTTTTGCATTATAATCAATTAAAACTATCTATGGAGTATACAATGAGTTAGGATCAGAAACTAGAAAGTTGATCTTTATTTAACATCGTTGCTCGATTTAGGTAATTCACATGATTAATTATCTAGATACTTAATTGTTAAATGCAATGATTGTTTGCTTACTTGGGCTAATTAAATGATGTAATCATAACAAAAATATAATTATTTTTCACCAAAAACACATTAAGTATATGAATCAGCACTAACATCAACATACTACCTCCGTTCCTTTTTAATTGTCACATTTTGACATTTTACACAAACCAAAACAAATTATAAATGTCACTACTTTTGATACAATAATTTATATTTTTACTATAATAACCTTATTCATTTAATATATCATCTCATATATTTCTCTCTCCGTAATAAATAACTAAGGATAATATTGGTAAAACAATATTTAAAGTTGCATTGAACTTTGAAAGTGACAGTTAAAAAGGAACAAAAAATTTCTTCAAAAGTGACAATTAAAAAGGAACGGAGGGAGTATGTAACATCTGTTTTTCTATCCAACACGATACATCTAAATTCTAACTCACACTTAATACACTAACAATTACAGAGCAAGGACCAAGTGAAAAGCTTGCCTTAGTTGTCAAAATAGTGAGAAAAAATTAACCGAAATTGGATTTAACTTTGTACATAATGAATTACAAAATATTCATAACCAAGGATAAGAACTTAAGAATTAAAGAAAAAACTAAAACTATACATCTGACTTTGAATAAGGCCTCTCTCACCCAGGCCAGCCCTTAGCAAGCGCAAGGTAAGTTACGGTGTCGGACCTCGCAATCTTAGGAGCCTCAAATTTTTTTTTTAAAAAATATAGCACCAAAAAATGTTAGGTATTTATATATAATAAAATATAAAAAATCAATAGACATCTTGTAATAGTTTAGTGGTAAAATAGAATGCACTTCGGTCCTTGGTCTTAAGGTTCAACCCCGAGCATTTGTGTGAATTTGAACCAAATATAGAAGTCTCAATTACATACACAACTACTAGGCCATTACAATTTAATATGCATTTCCGAGTTAGCTATAAATGTAAAAAACAACTATATATCTTGAAGTTTTTGTTATCTATTTATGTTAATAACGCAAATTAATTCTGTCAAATAATTATTATTTTTTCTATTGTTTCAAGTTTAATCATGCATGGTAGTACTAATCTGCTAAAGTTTTTTTTATCCGATATTAGCACTAGTGATGATTTTTTTTATGCTTTTGGCATTTCTTTTTAGGCTTAAATGCATTTGTAACCCTTTAACTTTTCAAAAGTTGTGATTTTGGCCCCCTAACAAAAAAAATCACAATTTTACCCCGTAATTTAAAATCTGTTTTTTTTTAACTTAAAATTGTTTGTAAAAATTAAATTTGTTTTTATTTAATTTAAAACTCTTTTTTAGATTAAAACAGTTCAAAAAAAGACAATATACTAATAAGACTTATTGTTGGAAATAATAATTATATGTTAATTTGTGAGTAAAATGATTATTATTAAAAAATATTGTTGTTACTGTTTAAAAATATATCTATGAAATAAATATATTGGTCTACATTAACTGAGAAATTAGTTATTTTAAATGAATTTTATTTTTAAAATAAGTATTAACCATTTTAAATAAATTTTAAAAATGATTTTAAAACAATGAATTGTTTAAAAAAACCGATTTTAAAAAATAAAACCTTTTTTTTAATTATTAATCATTTTAAATACATTTTATTTTAAAAATGATTTTAAAACAATTAATTATTTTTTAAAAAAATCTATTTTAAAAAATAAAAACTTTTTTTTAAAAAAAAAAATTATATTACCGTTTGACGTCAGAGAATAAAACAGGGGCTGAAACAGGCGTTTTGCCAGAGGTAAAGCGAGAGATCTTGTCAGGGCTCAACCCCTCACATTTTTCTCAGGGGTTTAACCCCTCGCTTTTTATTTGCGACGACCATATTTGCCAGGGATTCCGCCCCTGGCAAAACCCCTGACAAACGTCAGCTTCACAAGGCTTTCAGGGAATCCGCCCCTGGCAAACAAGCGTTTTTCTTGTATATTGATTAATGGATCAATATTTAAATAACTCTAAAAAAGTTATAGTTTCTTAAAGGATTCTTCACCTTGTAGCCTTTAGGTGCAGCAGTGAGAACACAGACGGTGAGGTAGCCATTGGATAACCCTAAGAAAGATGTCAACATTATCATCCAACCTTGAGTACCATACTTTGCAGTGAAATAAAATGCTGGTATATGTACAAATCGGGCACAGACGGAAGCAGTGATCAACTTTCTTGACTCCATGTTCAGGCTTTTAATCAATGGAACGTATCTTCCAACAAGGTCCCACACATTATACATAGCAATTAACACAAGAGCATACCTGCAAAAAATATGGAAAGATTAACAAGCTCTTCAATTGGGACATACATACATACAAAGATCTTAACCCACTTTTGTTGTTTTTTTTAGATATTTAGTGTTTTAAAACTATGGAGTGAATGTGTAAAAATGTTTTGCACATGCATCTAATTGAATCTCATGTTTATTACACTCCAGAAACATAAGTTTAAAAAGTTTATGGAGTAAATAGTCAACTTAATGCACAAATGTGTTAGGCGTGGTCGCTCTGAGTTTATCAAAATTACATAACATCCTCAATTGTATCTTTCGTTACAAATATGGAGTAAATAGTCAACTTAAAGCATGCATGTGTTACGTGTCGTCGTCACTACAAATAATCCTGAAATGTATCTTTCATTAGTTATTTTAGTCATCAAATATGTCTTATGTATATCATTTTAGTCCAAAAAAATTACTACCGAAAGATACAATAAGAGATGTTTTTGCATTTTTGATACATTTTGTGACTATAGTGAATCCACCATGCACATTTAGGGATCAAAATGCCTATTTAGTTGAAGTTTATGACTAAAGAGAACCAAGAATAAAGGATGAAAGGTTCCAAGTAGATAAACCATGTTGTTAATGAACTTACCAGGTGCCTAAATTGTGTTTTCCGGTATCTTCTGATAAAAATCCAGGGTATATAGCTAATGTCAGGATATATATCAGAAACAAATCAAGTGCATAATCTTTGTTTTCCCATAACAATTGCTTCTTTCCTTTGTGCTCAAATTGCTTTGATTCTCCGGTAGCCTGAAAAAACATAAAGTAGTCTAATAAATAAACTGAATCTCAAAAGTTAGGAATTTCCATGAAAAACTGAAAAGAAAATGTACTTCTCCAAGTGAGGTCTGGATGCCAACTGCAGCAAGATCAGCTGTGACAGTTTTGGATCCTTCTGATGCCGCTTTTGAACGATAGTACTTCACAATTGGTAATTTAGGAAACACAAATGCATAGAGAACAACGCAAAGAAGTTCAAAGAGTATTGATATGGCAAAGAACATAACTGCATGGACAGTATAATTACAAATTATCAGTATGGGAATTACTTCAACAATCATAATCATCAATATCTTAATGATTTGTATGAGAATATACTAAAGAAAATAATGAATTTGCCTTTTTCAAAATTATTCCTGCCAAATTTAACAGACTACAAATAGAGACTAAAACAACATCTATGCTTCTATGCTAAGCATTAGAGTGTTGAACTTACTCGCTCCTTTGCGAAGACCGTCCTTAGAATTTTCAAATAATGCTTTTGTAATTAACCTCAAAGCAGATGTTAGTGCACCTGAGGTTGCTTCACCTGCAAGAAAAGACTGCAACAAAGAAAAACCCATTAAAATTTTGCATATATTGAAGGAAATTTTTGAACCTTGTAGTACATTCCATTGGTGATGCTGACCTGCATGAAATCTGGATGCATTAAGGATATATCTCCAATCATTCCTCCTTGTGCAAGGGCATCTGCTATTCCAAAAACACCGCTAACTATGCATATACCAATGAAAGTTCCAAGCCCTCCTTTTCCAGATGTTGCTAAATCCAACTAAGGCAAATAAATAAGAAAAAAATATAAAAAAAAATGCATATTCTAGAGGAGTCAAAGTTTACAAACAAATTAATGAACATGATTTACAATTAACACAGCCATAGAGCTCAAGAAAAAGAGTGTATATCCGGATAGATTCCGCTTCCTTGTATTGAGTTTTGCCTCGTGGTAAGCAAGTATTGCCATTGTTCCAAAAGCAAATGGTTGGTATACAAGAGTAAGCACCCTAGAGGGATGATAATTCTGCACAAAGAAGAAATGAAATTAAAAAACTTCAATTCAAATTTCAAAAGCAATCATGTGATATAAGATAATTATATAACACAATAATAACAACTTTCACATGTGAGAAACACAACTGAAAGGTGCATATGGGTTGAAGAAAACAAGATATGAGGGCTAGTTGTAATGTGCACTGATGTAACAAGGTATGCTAATCTAATTTAAAAACTACAATCACTTAATTTTTTGTTCAAAAGGTCAAATAACTTGATCAAATATATATAAATAAATAAATAGCATATGTTAATGTCTAATGAAATTCCTTTAGCTATGATTCATTATTCCTTATAGTTAAATTGGATATTAAATCTGGAAACACACTGAAAATTGAAACAAAGAGAACTCTGTTTTTTACTCTAAGAGTGTGTTTGGATGAGGTAATTAAGAAATTTTGAAGAATTTAGAATTCTAGGCAATTTAAATGATTCAATTAAATTGACTTCATTTCTAAATATTCTTGTTTGGATGGAGTAATAAAAAATTTCATTGTCATCATTTTTGAGAAACTTTTATAAATTTTATTTTTTTGGGCCAAATTTGAAAATTGAAATTAGGGGTCAATTTGTAAATTTCAAAAAATTTGAGGGGTCAATTTATAATTTTGAATAAGTTGAGGAGTAAATTTGTAATTTTCAAAAAAATATTAGAGGTCAAATTGCAATTTTTTGTAAATTTATTGAGGTCAATTTGAAAATTTTGGAAAATTTGAGGACCAAAATGCAAAATTTGAAAATTATAAGAATGAAGAAATTTGAAATTCTTAGCTTTTAGGTGTCATTTGAAATTCTCTAAATTTAATTTGAACAAAATACTTCATAAATTTCCATCATTTTAAAAATTCTCCATATTATTATCCAAACAATGGAATTCATCTAAAAGTATTTGAATTCCCTCCAAACATTACATTACCTCAAAACATTCCCCCATCCAACCACACTTTAAGTTATCCACATAACAATCTAGAATGTTGGTTAACTATACAATCTTGAGATTTTCCAGAAAATTTCTGAATTTGTGATAGGCACTTTAGGGTTCTTATTTACTTGTGATAGGCACTTTAGGGGTTCTTATTTGTGATAGGCACTTTAGGGTTCTTATTTCCAATTCCTTGACTTTGGTGTTATCTACTTGAATTATGTGAAACATTATCTGCTTAGTCCTTGGATTAATCCTTCTAGGGCTGAATACAAAGTTTTCAAAACAAAAAATAGGGCTGAGTTCCGAGTTTTCAAAACAAAAAAAAAATACAACACCATTGAAAAAATGTTTAAGAAAATAGATAAATTACCGGAAACAGAATAAGATAGTAATCTATTATTGTGAGCATACTGCTCCAAGTGAAAAGAACCTCATTGCCAAGAATCCAGCAAACCACCATTGCAGCAAATTTTCCCTGCCAATGCCAGAAAATTTAAAAGATGAAATCATTCATGTTTAGCTAAAGTATTAAATTACTAATTAACAGTTTATTATATATTACCTGAAGACGTGGTGGAGGCTCACTGTCAGCCATGGCTACCTTAGATGCTTAATCCTCTTCAAGAATAAATGTTAAGAAAACAACTTTAGTCAAAGTAATTGAAATAAACCACTACCAGAATTCCCCGAATTACCTGCGGATTTTCATACGGAAAAATTTCTGCAGGAATTCCTGAGGATTTTGCGGCAATTTCAGTTTCTCTACTGAATTTTCCTGCGGATTTTACCAGTGCAGGAACATCCGCAGGTACATAACGTTTTGCTGCGGATTTGGTTGCGAAAATTCATATGGCCTTTCCTATGGATTTACCTGCAAATTTTTTTATTTTATTTTTCTTTTTTCTTACCTTGATGATATACATGCGTCCATGTTTTCCTTTTGTTGAATATTACTCACCCTACTTGATGCGGGTTGGACGCCTACGCCCTTGTGGTGTAAACTTGCAGGTTGAGGATGCATAGTTGCCGTGAGTTTCCCGAGGATGGTTTTTGAGCCTACTCGTCCCTTATTGATTTTCCTTTGGAGTCTAGCTTAGTGATACTCTGATTAGGACTGTTGAGAATTTTATTTATGTTTGATGAACCTTGAGTTCATTTGAGGATATATTTATTATGAGATATGTTTTATCTGACTTATGTTGTTGAGATTATTCTGCTGCGATATTATATTATATGTTGAAGTTTTGAATTTGTACTGAATGTTAGAGAATAACACCTTGAATGTTATAAATATTTGTTGCATTATTATTTAAAAATAGTATGTAGGGTTTGGGGTGTTACACACAATAGTTCGTTTAGGGCATTCGTTAGCTTTTTCTCCTTCATCCCTACAATGATAACACCGTAAGGCTTGTGCTGGTCCTGGTCCTACATTATGAGGTCTTTGATCCCTTCCATTCTGGGCTTGAGGTTGATCTCTGCCATTTTCACTGGGGTCGAGGGTATGGTCCTTGTTGTGTACCCTTGTCTTGCGAGTAATGGTTTCCTTGTTCAAAACAAAACTTAGTGATACAATCTTTCGACACTTTAATAGGGAATATTTCTATCATACATATATATTTTTACCTTGTGCCTTGTAGGCCCTCCAGCAGAATCCCTAATAGGGCGACTACGCTGAAGGTTCTCCACTTTTTTGCATTTCTCCACCATAGCTTCATATTGTCGGATCTCATGTGGGGCAACGACCTCTTTGATTTCATAGCGAAGGCCACTCTCAAACTGTTCATGTAACACCCATACTAAATTGTCTAGAATATTTAGCATGCGTATTAAACTTGATACTGGATACATTAAAATTTTCAATACTAACAAGATTCCTTTGAATGAAATACAAATCTACTTGTCTCATACATCTGATAAAGTACCGCTAACGTGTACATACAAAAGTCCCATTGTATACAAAAGCACCACTGACGTGTACATATTTATATATATATATATATATATATATATATATATATATATATATATATATATATATATATATATATATATATATATGTATGTATCACCTGACAAAATCCTGTACTGGTACATAACGAGCAATATACTCCATTCAACATCTTCCTGCTAAACTTCATCACAAACCACTTGCTTACCTGAAACTAAATTAAAGGGATTAAGGTGAGACGGGCGTCTCATTGAGTTCCACCTATCCTAAGTTGTAGGCGATCTCGGGGATTCTAGGATCGCTGCCAGTCTCTACATGACCCTAAAAAAGGGTTTTACTGTTCTGCATAACTTAGCGATCAAAGGGGAAACTAGGATCACTATCTGATTTTTGACATAAGTCTTATCATATTTATATTTTCATAATTCATGTATTCATATTTCATATTGTCTTCATCTTTAAGTTAGAAGGTTAGTGTGTAACACACAATTATTATCTGGGTTCATTTTACATAATGCATCTGAGTGGAGTAACCAAGGAGTACATCCCCCTGATAACCGGTGAAAACTCCTATCTGAGGCTAGTCAACAGACTCCTCTTGTCATCGTGCGGGTCACCCTTGCGGAATGCCCCGTCCCACTGGCGTGAACAACAAGGAGACACGACTTAACTAGTATATTAATTAATTCTGATCTGCTACGTGAACTTCCCGTGTCCCACTGGCGTGAACAATAGAAAGCATGTCTTAACTGATACGTGAACCTTTAGTGTCCCACTGGCGTGAACAACAAAGGCATGCCATAGCATAGTCTTATCTTTACGTGTGTATATATATATATATATATATATATATATATGTATGTATGAGTCATCTTGAAGGTTCCCTAGCGGGATGACCTATCTAGAATAAATCTGTAGCGTATCTGAGCCACAACTCGTCAACATATATATACACATTTGTCTGTATAAATTTTGTAGTATAATTCTGTTATAACTGTTCTGTCTGATCCTGGTTAGAGTCGTCAAGGAACTAAACCCGTACATAATAATAATAATCAATAAAGCAATAGTAAACCCTCACTCTATGTTAATGTTCGCATCCAACGTATGAATCCTTGTTTCAATCTTAGAAACTCATTTTTAAAATAATTAAGACTCATAGGTGTATGACACAGGAGGATTTTAGAAAAGATAAAAATCTGGACTACTTCGCTTGGCGAAGGCTCGCTTAGCGAACTTGAACTTCGCCCAGGCGAGGTTAGGCATTAGCAAAATGCTCTGCTTCTCGCTGCGGCGAGCTCTCGCTCGCTTAGCGAGCGTAGCAGAACATCAGCTTCTGCAAAAATGTGTTTTCCTACAAAATGAGGTTTTAAGTTCCAGTTTTCATATACATCACACCCAGGTCATGTCAATTACATAAAACAGGTAAAAATCCCAAGGATTCACACTAGTTGAAGCTTGCATCAACAAAAGGGAAAAATCAACATTTCTAAACATCTACTCAAATTGTCTCACTCAAAGCCCAAACCCAGGGAATCTAACATCTAAAGGAACTCACCTTAACACTTTGCCAATCCTTATCGTCCAAACATGCACTTCAGCAAATTCAACTTAAGCTTCAACCTCATACCCTTCTTCTGCACCTTCTCGCTGGGCAAGGCTTCATGCTCGCTCAGCGACCCTTCATGGATCAGACCAGATTCTGCAGAAACCCAGCAGCAACATTCAAACAGCTTAATCATTCCTCTTAATCATTAATTTCGTGACCCGACACCCAGTCAAAAATAAACAAATTCAACTCCTAAAACAACTTATTTCGATTACCTTTTAAGCTCCAAGCAAAATCCCAAAATTACAAGTTCAAGCTTCTAATACTCATGTACCCAAGCTTCCAAACAGTTCAGAGAGATGATTGGAGGTGAAATTTAGCATGCAAGCTTGGATTGTTGATTTTGGAAGAAAGTTGGGGTTAGGGTAATGAGAAAGGGGGTTCGGCCAAGTGAAGGAAAAATGAAGAAATTGAGCTAGCTTTAGGTTCCTATTATTTCAAGGATCACAATTCCTCTAATGCATGTTGGCTTTAGGCAAGGATTAGTGAGGATTTTGGAAGATTGAGTGAGAAGGAGAGAGAGTCGCGAGGTAGAGAGAAGGAGGGGAAAAATCTGATGTGAGAGAGTGGAAGGGAAGAAATGAAAGAAAAGTAAGGGTTTACCCCTTTATATACCCTTAACCAACAATTTACCAAAATGCCCCTTCTCTTAAAATGTTTACGCAAATACGATTAAATGACACTGCAGTCTAAAAATTTAGGCGGGATATTACACTCTACCCCCCTTAAGAAAATTTTGTCCTTGAAATTTAGAAACTCACCTGAGATCATGTACGAATAGTTCCTTTATACTTCTGTCTTAGACATTCACTTGTTTATCGGGATTCCATGGCTACTCTAGGGTCTGACATATAGATCATTCATACATATCAGTTAAAGTTGATTGATTAAAACTGATCCATAGCCATGGTTTCTAACTCCACAGGTCGAAAAAGGATTCGATAATAACTTCCCTAACTAAGAGGCTTGATGCACATGACGAAATTCTTACATGGCATGAGGTATGATTGTTTGAATCAACATATCCGACTCACTTTACTAAGTTTCTTGTTCGCACACTTCTTGTAAATCCAACTTAGGGTTACTTATGCTTAAATCTCTTCTGAATTTTAAAGTTACCTTCGTTACTTGCGTTATTCCTTCCGACGACGTCGATCCGATCTCATCTTCCTTTAAATATTATCGCTCTTCCAGCTGTTCCTCGCACCTCAGATGCTATTGATGAATTCTTATCTCTGGTTTCCATATTACAAGTATGAACATTGCTTCTACCATCTGTTTCGTTCCCTCTTATTCCAAGGTTTGATACTGATCACCATCCTAAATACTTGTTTCCACTTACATTACGGAATTCTTAAGGGTTCGAGTAATCCTACGACTCACTAGTGTCCCTTCACACTTGTCGACAACAACGCGTCCCTTAATAACTTAGAAATTTCTCCTTTGCTAGGCTCCCAACAAATTTCCACCATCCTCGACGCACCTTCTCTCGGATTCTTACCGGAGCGTTAAAACTTCCCATACTAATATACCCAAAGCTTACAATATAGAATCAAGATTATCTAGAATCCTCATACAAGTGTTAAATTTCATACTGGGTGTAATAATTTACAATACTGAAATTAAGTTTGGAATACTTGGATAACCATACATGTTCAATGCATGTCATGATATCGGATACATAAATTCATAAAATGTCTGAAGATACAAGTACCAACCGACGAGTACATAACATAATATTATAACATAAACTGAATATAAGAAAAAAAACATGATCAGTCGGTAGCGTTCTCCTCTGGATCAGTTAAAATAAAGGTAAAATGATTTCAATCATTTAACTAAATTTTGTGTATTTTGATATATATTTTTAAGATATCCTCACAGAAAAAAAAAATTATTTTGACAAATTTTACACATGGACGTGATTTGACTTTATTAAATGCAACCGCTAGTTGAAACTATGTGTCAAGTTTGGGTATTCCCACAACATGGAGTGCGGAGTAACCATTCTTGAATAAAAAATTCCGTATGTATATACCATTGAATTGAATCAAAGAATGGAAAACAAAAATGTACTCCTGCCATTTTGACTTAGGTTTGGACATCTTACATGTGCACCTCTTTAATATGTTAGAAATTGAGAGCCTACCTTTGAGCTTGGTTTGAATAACTTGCCAATGAAATAAAACAATTTTTTTAAAGAATGAAATAAAACAATTTTGTAAGGTATATCTTCTTATGTAGAAAAAAAAAATTAAATTTTCTTAATAATTTGTGAACATGGCTATATTATAGTGTAAACTTTTTCATTTCATACATCACACGACGAGAACACTAGTTGCTAGGGATGACAAAAAGGGTCAACCCGCTCCGTGCCGCCCCGTCAATAATCTGTCTAAAAAGGGGCGGAGCGGGGCGGGCCAACTAGAGAAATAGGGATGAAAATCTCACCCCGCCCCGTTTTATGGTGGACTGGCGGATTGACCCGTCAATGTTTTTTAAAAATAATAATAATAATTAAAATCTTCACATAAACAATGTAAAAATATATAAATTTAAAGTCAATTTAAAGAAATCTAAATATATAACAAATGACTACACTAAAAATATGAAAATAATTATTCAAACATATAAATCACATCTTCTAAAATTCTATAATAAATCAATTAACTAACCGTTAAAAATATGATGCTAAAATCATAAAACAAAAGTGATAAAATTAATGGAATTTTTTCCCCCAATATATGGAGGTGAAAATCGGAAAATTGATTGTGACTTATAAATAAAAAGAAGTGAAAAAGAGAGTTTCTTATTAACATATCAACGCAACGGGTCAACCCGCCCCGTCTCCGTCCCGCTTTTTAGCGGGTTAGGCGGAGCGGGCACACTACTTGTGGCGGGTTCAAAATCTCAACCCACCCCGCTAAAAACTGGTGGGTTAAACGGGCAATTCCGACGGGTCCAACCCATTTTGCCATCCTACTACCTGCATAACATGCTAGCTTTGCAATGAACTGGTTGACAGTACGAAAGAAAGACATTTGGGTTCTCAGTGATGTATGTAAATTTTTAATGAGAATAATAGACAAAAAATATTGCTACTTCGAAAAAAAATAATAGTCAAGAAAATGCTACTGTTGGAAGTCCATGATATCATTCTATTCATGTTTGATAACCGTTCGTTGAAGTAACTTATATCGCGTGATTATTAAGTCATTAAAATACCGTGGGAGAAATAATAGACTCATGCACCCTAGTCCCATCCAATTTAGGCTAAATTGTTATTTTAGTCCTTTAACTATTTTTTTTATATCGTTTTGGTCTCATAATTAATTTTATTTGTTTTTGTCCTTTCATCTTCATTATAAATTTTAGTTTCTTTCATTAAGGGGTTAACCCCAAATGCCTAAGGTGAACCAACACTATAAATGATGCACCATAAACCTCATTAATTTTTTAATTTTAACTGTTCGATCTATCTGTCAAAAAATAAACCATTGAAACTTGAAGGTCTATTGTATCTAATAGTACACTATCCTCATATAATTATTTTTCTCTTTCTTCATCTCCTCTTCTCCATCATCTCCCTCATATTCACCATCCTCCTTCATACCATTAAACATACAACCCAGAAAAGTTTAAAAAAAAAAACAGAAAAACAGTAAAAATAAACTCTCTGCTCTCCTCTCTCTCAAATCTCAAACCCAAATCTCTCTCCTCTCCTCTCTCTCAAATCTCAAACCCTTTTCATTTCAATTTTCTTAGAATCACGAAAATTAACCTCAATTTTTGAATTCTGGTGATTTTTTAATTCATGCTGCTAGGTTTTGTTGTTGTTGTTTGTTGTTGCTGCAACTCGATTTTGTTGCTGTTGGGTTTTGAGTTTTTTCTAGGTTTAATTGAAATGAGAATGTTGTGTTGTGGGTTTGATTGAAATTGATTTTTTCTAGATTTTTTTTTCTTTTCTGGATGTTGTGTTGTTGCTGCAATTTAGTTTTTACTGAATGTTATGAATGTTATGTTGCTGCTTTTTTTTTCTTCTGGGTTTCATGAATGTTTATGATGATGATGAAGAAAAGGAGAAAGTTTGTTTCCTGGGTTTTATTCAGTGTTTTTTTCTGGGTTTGTTTGTTGTTCTTGATGAACATCAAGAAGAAGATGAATGAAGAAGAAGGAAGAAGATGAATTAAAGTTAAAGTCAATGTCAAAATGACATGTGTACTTAACGTTTTTGAATTAAATCTAATGGAAGAGACCAAAAGGTATAATAGAGATGAAATTAAAGATCTGAAACGGACCAAAAATTAATTATGGGACCAAAGAGATACCAAAAAAATAGTTAATAGACTAAAAAAGCAATTTAGCCTTTAATCTAAGTGTAGCATGAATCCATCTCCTTATTTTAAAATGTGTTACATAAATGTGGGAGAAGATTTTCTCCACTGAAAGTAAAACATGAGGAAATAATGTCAATCAATATCATTCATTCATTTTATTATTTAATGATAAATAAAACTCAAAAGCAGTTGTCGTTTTATCCTTTCCTACTCTTTTACAATTTTTTATTCTCTCTTCTTCGACCTCCATGAGATTCACTCTACACCAACTCCCAGTTCTATTTTGTCTAATTAGGGATATTTTACTTCCCATCCAAGCTCAAGATCTTGTTTCACAGTTTGAATTTCAACAAATTCCAATTTCATTTTTATTAAATGTTCTAAAAGTCCAACAAAAATGTGCCCCAATAGCATATCAATCGTGTATGTTGAGCTTCTCTTCTCTCCTCTCCTCTCTACAAATTTATAAATAAGACAAATAGGACAAGAACATAAGAACAAAAAATAAACATAGAAAAAGAGGAGGGAATAAGAAAACAGGCAGAAAAATTGAAAGAAAGAAACAAAAAATAAAGGACTTGGAGCCCTTAGACACCGCCGGCATGGTCCACTGCCGCACCATGCAAACTACTCTCTCATCCAATTGCTACATTTTGAGCCGCCACAAGCAGACATGAGCAGTCCACCCATGGCCATCACTGCACTGCCAGGAACCGTCCTTCCAACTCCCAAGTGAACGGAGATTTGGTCGCGAACAAAATGCATCGGTGGCGTAAATCTAGAAGGGTGATGGAAGATGAGAGAAGAAAACGTTGAAAAGGAGTAGAAAACTAAGTCTAGAAATGGCAACTGTTTGAGTTTACACATTGATGAGATGACGGATACTCTCTTGACCCTATTTGATCTTTATCCTAAAAAACAACTTTCAAATGTTTTTTTTAAGAACTTTCGAATGTTATGTCCTGAAACCTTTAAAAACACAATAATTTGAGAGTACCAACAACTGAAAATGTTTACTTCCACTTCACCGGTCTTAACAGCAATATAGCCAATGAGCAGAGCAAAATAACAAGTGGACTTATAAAATAAGGTTTTATTAGACATTTCCAGGGATAAAATTAGCATGACCTGTAAAAAGCTTGCAGAAAAAATGAAAAACTGATCTCAACAAGGTAAAGAAACTAACCATTATGAAGTTTGACAAAATATTTCTCAACCGCGTATGTAATAATCTTACACTTGATAAAACGTTGAAAAAAGACACTGATAGTATCAAAACGTTCACTATCTACAAATCTCTCTTAGATTGGCTGACCTTTGGGAACAATTTGATCTTTGAGCCACATGTAAATAGGAATCAATACAAACCATGAAGCTGCTAGGACGCCCAAAGCAAAGCGCAGTAAGAAAACAAAAGGATTCACAGGTTTTTCAACATCTTCTTCCTTTGGACCAAGCTGCAGCAAATTGCAGAATTTATAACTGAATCAGCATATTTTATATTGAGAAGCAATGATAAGAAAATATATTTCTGCACTGCAGTTTTGCCAATGCAAAGAGCTAATAAGTGTGTTCTTTGACTAAAGTTAATATATGCAATAAAACCTCAAATCCTATCGCTTTGTTAAGCTGAATATAGACATTTTGCTTTAGGCATAAGTGCACAGCAGCCTGACTAGTGACTACTATAACCATGTCTGTTAACATTGAAGGCTATTGTCATCCATAGTGTTTTGTTCATAACTCCAAGCTACTTACACTTCCAAGACATAAGGATGACAATTGGTAGGGTTTGAGTAGAATACTATAGTATTCGTCGCCAAAACCATGCATGTCTAGGAAGTAGGAACTAGTTTTCCTCCAACTTAAATATCAAATACGATCACTTCAATGGAAGTTTCCACACGTAATATGGTTAAACTTTTTCTTGTTTTGCGTTTAATTTAAAAATGATTGTTTTTGAATACACACACACACACACACTACAAAAAGGTTTATGAATACATAAAACAAATTTCTAGTAAAAGTAACACACTAGCATCCATAGTCATTTCATGTAAAAAGCAGTAACCATATACATACAGGGGCATAAACACTAGCATCCATAGTCATTTCATGTAAAAAGCAGTAACCATGTAGATATAGGGGAATAATTATGAAATGTCAAACAATTCAACAAAAAAACATGTACAGGATTTTACAAGAACTGCTAATAGATGAACAAAAAAATCTTTAATGTATGAATAATATATAGAAAAAAGATGTAAATCTTAAAGGATGGAATAGGTTCTCAAATGTGCTCAAGTACGCCGAAAAAAAAGGGGATTTACAGCAAAAATAACTCAAGTTCCTAAAATGTTGCAAGTAGACACATCTAATCTAAAAGGATATGAATTATAGCTTTAAATTTGAAATAGTCATCAGTATGAGGGTGTTCACACTGCTAAGTGCTAACTCCCACCGTAAAGCATATACTGTTTTATGGTCAGTAAGTCATAACATGGTAGGAATCAGGATTCAGGATGTCCTTGAAAAAAAAGACACACACCAGGACACCATAAGGAGAAACAACCTTATACAGCATACCTTTGATTTGATTAAGCTTAAAACAAGGGCAAAATCGACAACAATATAATTAAGAAGCTAAGATGACAAATACCTGCAAGGGAGAATCCCCAGATGCAGGCTTAACACCAGTCACCGAACAACCCATAATCAAGCCATGACGGCGAACTCCACGATACCATTTTGGGCCAATCCTTTTTAGCTGGACATCCTTAAACCCTGCCTTCGTAAACCACTCGATATACTCTTCTTCTTTAGGGAAAAGCATCCAAACATCTGCGAAGAAACGCGACAACCAAAATGTCGGGTAGACAGGACCAATTAAACATGCTTTTCCCCCAAGTTTCAAAACCCTGTATGCTTCCTTGATGCCACGCTGTGGATCCGGCCAGTATTCAATACTGAGAAACAAAAACATATCATTATCACCCCTCTTTCAAAGCAATCTACTTTATATCTATATACACTTGAACAACAATAACATCAACATTGCAACTAAAGTATGCAAATACACCTCTTTCAAAGGAAGCTACTTTACAATCACACACACACACACACACACACACACTTGAGCAGCAAAAACAAGATCGCAACAAAGGCAGGCAAATACAAAAAATAATAAGACACTGTTTGGATAAATAGCTTAATTTGCAGCTTATAGCATAATCATTTATCATGATAAGCACATATATAGCTATTTCTACAACAAAAGATAAAATAAAGTTAAATTGATTTCATATAAGCTATAAGCTGTCTTCATAATCTGTCTTGGAGAGCTTATGAAAATAAGCTGAAAACAGCGTATGAACATGTCATAAGTTGTTTTCATAAGTTCTCCCAAACAGTCTCACAAGTGCTTATGCCAGTAAATAAGCTCAAATAAGCCATGTGTATAGTGATAACATTACTTAAAGGCATCATTACTTAACAACATGCAAATGCAATTTTATAGAAATTAACCATGCATCATTATTTAAAGGCATATGAAACAGCATGGATATGTGAAGACATCGATGTACCTTCCAGCGGACACATATCTATCAGCATAATCAGTTCGAAAGGGTAAATCTTCAGCATCCCCTTCAACAATTTTACAGTCCTTAAGCGGTTCCTTTTGCTTAGCTTTAGCAAGCTGATGAGGTGACTGATCAAGAATAGTTACATTCTTAGCATCGACATGCTTAACAATACCCAATGTAGTGAAACCAGTGCCACCACCAACATCAACAACAAGCATATTCCTATCAGTAAGTTCAGCTGGTTCAAGAGCTTCATCTCTCATATCTTCAGTCCAATGACCAGGGTTTATAACATGGTCATACACAATCGAAAGAAACCTATAAAACCAAAATGCTTCTTTTTTGTGTTGAATAAACCTAGGTTGTGAACTTGGTCTTGAAGATGATACACTAGAACTAGAACGTACTACAATGTTTCTCCTCAAATTGGAAACCCTAATTTTAGTATTGATACTTTTTTTTGGGGAAATTAAGCTCTTACCATTGAAATCTGAACCTGTGAAACCAAACCCGTTTCCATTTTGGGTTTGGCAATTCAAAAATGTAAGCTTTCCAGTTCCACTGAGCATTAGCGAAGCCATTGAATTAATCTACAAAATCAACAAAAAAATTAAATTTTGAAGTGAATTTTACACATTACGATGAGATTGTATTGAATTGAAAATTGAATTTGAGTTGAAAGGAATGGGAAATTTAGCAGAGAATGAGGTTACCGAGTAGTGGTAGAGAGAGAGTGAGGATGAGAGAGAAACACGTAGCAGAAGATTGAAACGAAGGTGGAAATGTCGTTTTGGGTGTTGAAATGTGTCGCTCACAAAAATTTAAATTTCGATTTCATTTCATTTCTCGCCACATACTCAAAACTTGATTTTCTGATGATTAAAATTGATTATGGTATTTCTTTGTTTCTAGATTAATTTCACACAAAAAAATAAAAACAATGTCGGTCCAATTTTTTTTTTAGAGGAAGTCCTTATGAATGTTTTTTTGTTGTTGAAGGAATTGAGTTTTTTTTAGGGGTGGCAATATGATCAATTAGTTTCATATTTATCCACTGTAAATTTCATCTAATCCATCCACCAAACAAAAAATTTGTTAATGGATTGGTTTGGATTCATCCATTTAAAATTGAAAAATTGCTCTTCCCCCAACCAATATTGCTCACTCTCAAAGAAAAAGATGAAACTACCCATGTGTGAGTTAACTCACGCTCGGTAGCATCTGTGTGACTTAAGTCACGCTGATTCAGCGTGAGTTAACTTAGGCTCGGTACATACATGAGTTAAGTCACGTTGTGTGCTGTTATAAAAACAACACAACCAGAACACATAACCACTGTGTTCTTGCTCAAAAAATCGAATTTTCTCCCAATATTAGAGATTTCCATCAACTTTGATCAAATCAACGTCAATTTCTACCCCAAAATCAAGTAAGTGTTTATTATCCTATTGCATTTGGCTTTTTATTGTTTAAATGTTGGTTTTTTTGGAGAAATTTCACAATTTTAGGATTTTAGGGTTTGAGTTTTTGGGATTGTTAATGATGAATTAAGTTAAGAATTGTAGTTTAGATGTTGTTTAGAGTAAGTTTCACTCCAATGTGGTAGTTTAGGGTTTAGAAATGTTGATTAAATGTTGCATTCTAGGTGTTTGATAAAACGTCTCAATGAAATTTGTTTGATTTTTGCATTGTTAATGATGAAATTAGTTATAAATTGGATTGTTAATGTTGATTATATTGAGTTTGAGTGAAATGTGGTAGTTTAGGGTTTAGTTAGAAATTAGATTGTTAATGTTGATTGTTAAAGTTGATTAATGTTGATTATTGTGAGATTGAATTGTTATTTTTGCATTGATTTTTGTTTTTAAAAATGTTGTGTAGATATGTCTCAGAGACCAGACAGGATTAGAGGTGACACGGAGACCATGACTAGGAGTGCACGTGCCGAAAAGGCGGCTGCGTGCCCTCCTACTCGACGGAGACAGGGCGTTAGGAGAGAGCAGGAGGTGGGATCGTCGTTCCAGACAGTGCGTCCCAGATGGTGGACCCGAGCAGTATCAGCATCAGCCTCTGTACGAGGAGGCGGCTCACCAGTAGGAGGGTGAGGCCCATCATCAGGCTGAGGAAGAGGGTCAGGCTGAGAAGGAGGATGCGCCGCAAAGTTTTCCCGGGGGTCCTACTAAATTGTCACTCCTACCGAGTTTCGGTAGACACGTGGCATGTCAGCTTTGAAGCGATGCTCAAGTAAGTATAATTGTTTAATTTTATTTAATTACGTGTCAATTACACTTTATTTTATTTAGTGGCATGTCAGTTTACGATTTATTTATTATGTTAAAATATGTAAATTAACGCACGTAATTTAATTGGCGCGCGTAATTAAATTGTCGCACGTAATTTAATTAACGCACTTAATTTAATTGGCGTGCGTAATTAAATTAACACGCTTAATTTAATTGGCGCGCGTAAATAAATTGTCGCGCGGAATTTAATTAACGCACTTAATTTAATTGGCGCGCGTAATTAAATTTGCGCGCGTTTTTTTTACGTTAAATTGTTATGTCTTTTTTAGTTATTGAAATGTTTATATTTTTAACGGTTTATGGTTCGTTTAATTTTTTGTATTTCAGTTGCAGAGGACGCGTAAATGCAACGCTATTTCTCACGGGAAGAAAGTTAGGAAGATCCCACTCCCGACTAACGATCAGGCCTGATTCTGGAACCGGGTAAATGCATCCGGACTTGTCCCCCTCCTTCTCACCGGATACGATAGCATCAGTCATGCCCTCATCACCGCCTTCTCAGAGAGATGGCATGAGGAGACCAGCAACTTCCATCTTCCTGTTGGAGAGATGACCGTCACACTTAATGATGTGGCATGTCTTCTACACATCCCCATCGTTGGGAGGCTCCTGGAGTTGAGTCCTGCCGATGTAGGATACGATAGAGGTGTGGAGCTGCTGGAGGTCGGTTTGGGTATGACACATAAGGATGCTGATGAGGAGACAAAGGCACGGTGGGGAGCTTACATCAGTATCACTAGCTTGAGGATGCATTATGACACACTCTTGCAATGAGTTGGGGGATCTTCCTGCTGATGAGGAGGAGGCTGAGAAGCAGGTGACGGTGAGGGCGCAGTGCACCAGGGCGTTTCTGTTGTACTTGGTTGTCATCACCATTTTTGTAACCAGGAACAACATAAGCGTTCATCTGTTGTGGATGGAGATGTTCATGGATTTGGACACGTTGGGCCAGTGGTCCTGGGGCAGAATGGCACTTACTTACCTCTACCACGAGCTTTCTCATGTCACGGTCCCGAGGATGAAAGCCATTGGCGGTTACTCGACTCTACTTATGGTAACATTTCTTTTCTTTTTACTATAACATTTTTTAGATGACTTACGATATTATTGTGTATGTTTATGAGTTTGTGATGATGAAATATTTGTTTGTAAGGATGAATTTTGGCCCATTTTAGGAACATGTATACGAGGTGTCCGAGTTCGGGGTATCAAGTTGGCGCTCCCTTTGCAGCTAGTTGGAGACCGCCCAGGGGTCATGCTGATCCTGCACACTATCGTGGCCTCATTGATTTGATGGTCAATGTTGATGTCACCTGGATGTCGTACGAGGACCGGTAGGGGATCATCACTTTCCAGGACATTTTCTGGTACTCCGGTTGGATCATGGTCGACAGTCAGATTATGCACCTTCACTTACCACAGCGGGTTCTCCGGCAGTACAGTCACGTGCAGACGGTCCCCATATCTCCTACCGATCATCAGGGTCTTCAGGTTGCGGGGGTTGTTGTGGCCTTTCAGGACTTTCTGCTGCATGTACTTTCACAGGCACTTCGGGGTCGGTAGACACCAGAGGCTCGACGGTGGAGGTGTCAGGAGGGGTACATTATATGGTTCCCATACCATCATGATCAACCCTGATATCGTTGCAGAGAACGCCCATCCTGCCCCTCCTTACGAGGAGGTTATTGTTGAGTAGCAGTATTGTCGCGGTGATTTTCGGAGATCAAGCTATTGATTAGCGTTGACTCACTAATTTTATTTCACGACTGAACTTTTAATTTTTTAAATGAAAAGTGGAAAAAAGTTCTAAATTACCACATTTTAAAAATTTGGGGTTCGGGGGTTAGTTACGTTTAGGGAAGGTGTTAGCACCCTAAATGTTCGTAGTACTCTACGAGAACCTCTTGATTTTATTTATTTATTTTGGGCTATAACTTGCTTATTTTTTTTTAAAAGAAAGAAAAGAATTAGAATAGTGAGAAAATATAAAAATGTTTTTTTTGTATTTTTTATGATTTGGAAGGACAGAGTCCTCTGCCTACGTACCCGTGAGGGATCAAAACCTCGTAGTTCGGGTTAGAAATAACGGTTGATTTGTTTTGTATTTTTTATTGGTTTTTAAAAAAGGTTTTAAGGATAAAATAAAGGCCAAGTGGCAAAATGAAATTGATTTGTGTTTTTTAATTTGAAAATGATTAAAGTGTAATTAAAGTAGATTAATGATTATTTAAGAAAATAAAAGAAAAAAAAAACGGACACTTGATTGAAAATCAAGGTTTATTAAGAAAAGATTTTTTTTGTGATTTTTGATTATTTGAATGTTTTTGTTTTTTGATTAACTAAGACTAAAAGTAACTAAAAGCTAATACGCGAGGAAATTCCGTGGTGACGTTGGATCACCACGAAACCCTTTTGAAATTAAACTAACCTAATATTTTTTTGTATTTTTTGAATAGCGAAATAAATAAAAATAAAAGACGTAAAACAGAATAAATAAAGTGCGAGTGTCAGTGCATATTCTCATTTATTTTTTGTTACATTGATCCTAATTACATTCTAATAAAATGAAAATAAAAACGACAAAATGATAAACAAGGAAAGAAACCAAATTGCAAATGTATGAAAATAAATATGCTAGAATAAAACTAAAATGCATGAAATAAATAAAAATAAGAATGCATGAAAATAAAAGGAAAATAATAAAAAAAAATGCATGAAATACTATGAGGTAAATGCAATGGAATAATATGCATGAAATACATAAAGAAATAACCAAAATAAAGTGCAAGAAATAATAAGAAGAAAAAAAAATAGAAAAAGGGAACAGGGGGGTGCTACTAGCAGAAAGGGGGGTATGGGGAAGTAATCAGCAAGAGCTGATGAAAAGATGAGGTTTGGGCCGCAGGTTTGAAGGCATTGGGCCAGGATTTGCTGCTTTATAACCAATTTCCAGAAGAAAAAAAATGCCATTTTACTCTTCTCTTTCTCTCTCTTCTCTTGTTTCTCTCCACTCTTCCTCTCACTTCCCTCTCAAATCCTCGTCGGGAAACAACAACTCAGGCACGGCGCCCGGCCAGCCCTAGGGGCGGCGCCACCGTGCCGGAAGAACAAAACCTCTCTTTTTTTAAAAAAAACTATGTTTTTCCGAAATCCTTTTCTTTCCCCTTACCAAAAATCAACTCAAAATTTTAAAAATCTTTTTTAAAAACCCTAGATCTAGGTTTGAATTTTTTTTAAAAAAATGACAAAATCTACCTTTTAAGACCAACTTGGTTCGTGTATGGCTGGGAAATGGCAGGGGTGACTCGGTTTTCTGTTTGGTTTGTGATTGGTGTCCGGTTGGCTTCGTGGAGGGTGAGGTGCGGTTGGTTGAGTGGTGCTGCGCGTTGTTTTTGGCCGTACGGGTTTGGGTTTATGTTGGGTTTGTTTGGCGCGGCTGGGTTAAGGGGAAGAGTGATAATGGAGCTTTTGATTTTTGGGGTTGTGTGGGAGAAGAGGTGCGGCCGTAAGTGGTCTTTATGTGTGTGGGTTTTGTAGCGTGCGAAACCGTGTGTGGTTGGGTGTGGAGTGAGTGGTAGGGGGCTGGTGGCCGTGTGGTGTGGGAGGAGGTGGTGTATGGCCGTGTATTTAGGGTTATGGTTATGGCCGTGAGTTTTTGATTTTGCGTTGTGGTTGTGTAGTGGTGGTTAGTGATTGATTTTGCTGATTGTGTTTTTTGGATACTAGCTTCTGACCCCCTTCTGTGTGTGCTGCCTAGTGCTAAATACACTAAACTGCCATCACTGACCATAAAGGTCAATGAATGGCAGTTTAAATGCCAAATTAAAACAGATTAACTCAATGACAAAAGTCTCCTCCTCAAAGATAATGACAAATTAAGGACCAATTAAATCTCAAGTAAAGTCAGACTAAAAAATAAATTTTAAAAAGTAACTGAAAAAAGAAATAAATAAAAAACTAAAAAAAAAAAATATCAATAAAAATATTCAAAAGAATAAAAATAAAGATAGAGATAAAAATAAAAACAAAAAGACGGACCCGGACGAAATCAAAAAAATGAGGTATTTTAAAATACCTCCTTGTCGAAATTCCGTCTGAGACGACGAAAAAAATTCGACCTAAAAAGATGAGTAAGAAATAAATTTTAGGTCAAAAATTGGGGTATGACAAGTATGCTCGACAGGTTCCCGACCCACTGCAGATCATTGAGAACATCAGACGCAGGGTGGAGCCAGCATTGAAGTATCCTGAGCATCATGACTTATTCTGTGTGTTGCAGGGCATCCAGTCGGACTATCTCATATTGCAGGAGCAGGGGGTTCCCCAGAGGAGGACTAGGAGCCATAGTCCAGCGGAGTAGGGTCTTGTGACGTTTGTATATTTGTATATTGGCTAAAGTGTACTTTTGGCCCCCTAAGTTTTAAAATGTTGCGATTTTGGCCCCCTGTTAAAAAAATGAAAAATTTGACCCCCAAGAATTTACCCCTATGCAATAGTAGTCCTTTTGGCCAATTTTGACCTAATCAACACCCATGTGGCAGGCCACATGTGTAATTACTTAATTAAAAAAATTAAAAAAAACCACATAATCATTTTCTTAATGTAATAAATGGAAAAAGAAATTAAAAATAAAAAAATCAGAAAAAAAAAAACAATGGGTAAAGGAACACCAGGCGGCGGTTTGAACCGGCAATCGGGTGACTGGAAACCAGACGGCAACGACAAAAAGGACAAGAAATTCGAACAGGCAGCACCACCGGCACGAGTCGGTCGCAAACAACGAAAACAAAAGGGTTCTGAGGCGGCGTCGCGGTTACCGAAGGTAACTTCGTTATCGAAGTACAAACTTCGGTTACTGAAACTTGATGGAGGAAGAGTTTGTAGCGAATCAGGAACGGTTGAAGCCTCAGGAAGAGAAAGCTGAAGAAGATAGATCTAAGGTCGATGATCTTCGTGGTTCGCCTATGAGTGTTGGAAATTTGGAAGAGCTTATTGATGAGAATCATGCTATTGTTTCGAGTTCGGTTGGACCTAGAGCTGTCAAAACGGGCCAGCCCGTATGGGCCGGCCTGAAAGCCCGAAAAAAATGTAGGGCTTGGGCTTAAAAATTGCAGCCCGAATTTTTCCAGGGCTTTTTAGCCCGGCCCGTAAAAGCCCGTAACCCGTTCGGGTTTACCCGTACGGGCTACGGGTAGCCCGGCAGCCCGCATGAACAAATAGAAGTTCAGCCCAATCCAAAAAAAAGTAGCCCAATCCAACAAAGCCCAAATTACATAAATCATTTATACTACCCCCTTAACCATTTTCCCACTTAATACTCATGTGTTGAATGTCTGTAATATGCGCAATGCCACTGGATGTATGTTTCTGGTATTGTTGTTGCTAGAAGCATACCATATTTATCTACAAATGATGATGTGTTATGGAATGGTAATATTGGGGATTCTAGGAGCATCATCTGATCAAACTAGGATTTGATGGTAGCGATTTTGAGGCATGGTCTTTTTTGTATTTATTAATTTTATACATTGGAGAATGGAGGGGTTGAATTTATTAAAAAAAAAAAAAAAGAGCCACATGCTTGCAGCATTATTTTGTAGATTTAAAAAAAAAAAAAAAAAATAGGTGCGGGCCGGCCCGGGAGCCCGTATAGGGCCGGGCTCGGGCTCTATTATTCTTGCCCGAATTTAAACAGGGCTTTTTAGCCCGGCCCTAAAAAGCCCGCAACCCGCTCGGGCCGGCCCGAAACGGGCCGGGTAGCCCGTTTTGATAGCTCTAGTTGGACCGGAGTATTATGTTGGGATTTTGTCTTTTGTTGATAAGGATCAGTTGGAACCTGGTTGCGCTATCTTGATGCATAACATGGTAGTTATGAAATGTAGATCCTTTTTCTTTCCTTTTAATTTTTAATTTTTAATTTCTTTTTCCATTTATTAAATTAAGAAAATGATTATGTGGCTTTTTTAATTTTTTTTAATTAAGTAATTACACATGTGGCCTGCCACATGGGCGTTGACTAGGTCAAAATTGGCCAAAAGGACTGCTATAGCAAAGGGGCAAATTCTTCATTATTTTTTAATAGGGGGCCAAAATCGCAACATTTTAAAATTTAGGGGGCCAAAAGTACATTTTAGCCTTGTATATTTTTAGTTATATTTTATGACATTCCTGTATTATATTTACACTCGCGCCTTTGCGCATTATTATGACATTTTGATACATTTTTGGTTTAATTTTTGTGTATTTTAACTTTGATTGAATTTGCGATTTTAACTTTGAATGAATGAATGATTGAATTATTGATTGAATGGATGAAAATGGAATAATAAATGGATGAATGAAAATACACAAGTACGCGTAATAAATTCCAAAATTAAACGAAGTGTTACATTATATTACATTCTCCCTAAATATGTTGTATCATCATGATGTTGGATTAAAATTAAGAAAGTTTACCGAAAATGTTGGCATTGAAGTGTCTTATACTTAGTGTAAAAATTTGCAAGTCTCTTTGAAAACTCAAAAAAATGAAGAGAACACAACACATGTATTCTACCGAATCAACTATATAAGTTATAACATCGAATCCCTTCATATAGGATGAGTTGTCACAGAAAGGAATGCATCTCAATATATTCTTTTGAACTTAATCTTACTGCCCTGCCAACTGACAAGTTTCAATTTACAGAGGAGCATGATCAAGCACAAAACAACATCTTAGAACTGCATTCCCTTCTGTGACACTCATCCTATACGAAGGAATTTGATGTGAGAACCTATATAGTTGATTCGGCAGAATACATGTTGTGTTCTCTTTATTCTTTTGAGTTTCCAAAGAGACTTGCAAACCTTTACGCTAAGTATAAGACACTTCAATGCCAACATCTTCAGCAAACTAACAAAAATTAAACTAAAATCCAACAAAATAATGACACAACATAATAATACTACCTAAACATCTTCATCCGGCCGAATCAAACTCTTGAGAATATCTTCAGGCGACCTCAGCAATGTAGCATCATCTCGATGGGGATCATGTTGTGCTGAGCAAATATCGAGAACATGCTCCTCGCGTCACCGTCGTTCATTAACTCCAGCCGAGTGAACGACAAATTCCCCTATGAGTCGAACGATGGACTATGGTACCAAACGTATTCCACCCTCCTTGTGTCTCCGTGGTTGAGACGTTGATTGATTTCATGAAGTTGATCCTTCAATTCTTTTAACGTGACATCGTCTCGAACCTTGAAAAAATGAGACTTTCCACCGTTGAAGGATACTTGAGTGTATACTTGAGCAATTGTTTCAGATATACACCATAAGAAATTAAAAACAATCAATGAAAAACTCATTCAAACTGAAGGTGAGAAAAACACACAAGAAGGGAGGGTTGAATTGTGTGCGTAAATTCTTTTTCTTTCTCAAAACTTATGTTAAGTTCAGAATCTGATATAGATCAGTTCTAAACCTTTTTCAGAGTTTGTTAGCAGCGGATTAAGAAGTAAAGAGAAAGGGAAAGAAAGACACAAAGCTTTTTATACTAGTTCCTTCCACAAACCGGAAGTAGTCTAGTCCCCCTGTCACTTACAGGAGATTTAACTATAATCAAACTGATTACAATTGCTCAAAGCACAAAGCTAAGAGTCTTCCAGTGCTCAAACACCTAGCAAGAGACTTCTAATGCTCAAGACACACAGTCAAGAGACTTCCCTGCTCAAGACACACAGTCAAGAGACTTCTATGCTCAAGACACACAGTCAAGAGACTTCCCTGCTCAAGACACAAAGTCAAGAGACTTCTAATTGCTCAATACACAAAGTAAAGAGACTTCTGGTTGCTCAGCACGCAGGCTAAGACTTTGGGTATCAAACTGATTTTACAACAGAAAATAAGTTTGTGTTGAACACTTGATCAAATATCAGAGGTGTTCACAAAATACAACTCAAATAAGACTCTAACACTTAAGGAATTCTAAGATAAACAAATTGTAAGAATTCCTAAGTTGTTTTGTGACAGAAAACGTAAAACAGAGTGTTTGCAGTTCTGGTGTTGCAGTGTAGTTTTTCTGTACAGAGTCTTATTTTATTTCTTCAAATCTTCACTCTTTTATAGAGGGTAAAAGAGCTGTTGAGATTTGGCAGAAATCCAGCAAAGAGCCGTTGCAAAGAGAGGCTAGGTCCAGCTGAGTTTGTGTGCGTAAGATGCAGAAAACAGAGCACACACAGTTTGAATTCTTTCCTTAAAAGCTGGAGAATGTTTCTGAGAAGGAGGCAATTATTCCAAAGAGTTGTTCTGACATTGCAGGCTTTACTGTCGACAGAGACAGCTGTTTTTCCTTAAAGAACTCAGACTTCAGAAGCTTCTTCAAGAACAGTACTTCAGAAGCAGGCCTTCAGACTCACCCTTCAGAAGCACGGTTCATCAGACGCACTTCTTCAGACGTTGACTTTTGTTGACCTTCAGACTCAGCCTTCAGACGTTGACTTCTATTGACCTTCAGACTCAACCTTCAAAAGCACCCTTCAGACGTAGTCTTCAGACTCTGCCTTCAGAAGCACCCTTCAGACGCAGTCTTCAGACTCAATCTTCAGAAGCTGCTTCAGAACTAGTTTTGCTTCATGCTTGCAACAAAGGCTTCAATGCTTTCTTTCTTGCTCTTAGCTTGTTCTTCCATAACCTGTATTAATTATCAAACTTAAGAACATGGTTCTGCACACTTAGAACAAAGCATTAGCAATACCAATTTTCTTTTTAACACTTTGTTATCATCAAAACCCAAAAGAGAGTTGTTCATACATTTTGTTCCAACACAAACATTTCATCAAACACTTGGAGTGCAGATTATACTTAAACCTAAAACTAAAAACTACGACATAAATATGCAAACATCTAAACATTTAAGCAACAAAAGACATTAACATGTAAACATTTTATCATTTCTTGCCAAAAAAAATCAAAATTTTAACAAACCCTAAAACTTTAAAATTTCAAATTTAAGAGGAAAAATGTAACATATAAACATAAAATGATAATGATACTTGATTAAGAAAACTTACTTGTTGTTGGAGTGGTGGGATTTGAAGTTGAAGAAATTTGAGGTTGAATAATTTGAGAGATTTTTTAGAGATTTGAGAAGTGAAATGGAGAAGTGAGGTTCTACCTGGGTTATAAATGAACGTAGCGTGACTTAAGTCACGCTGACATCTACCGAGCACCAGCGTGACTTAAGTTACGTTGATATATACCGAGCGTGACTTAAGTCACGCTGGGGGTATCTTCGTCTATTTGTATGAGAGTGAGCAATATTGGTTGGGAGAAGAGCAGTTTTCTTAAAACTATGGATGAATTTGATTCATCCACCTTATTTTAAAAATCCAATGGATCACTTCTGTCGCGGTGAATTTCGGAGATCAAGCTATGGATAAGCGTTGACTCACTAATTTTAAATCACGACTGAACTTTTAATTTTTCAAAAGAAAAGTGGGAAAAAGTTCTAAATTACCACATTTTAAAGATTTTGGGTCCGGGAATCGATTATACGAGGGGAAGGTATTAGCACCCCTCACATCCGTTGTACTCAACGGGAACCGTTAGTTGGTTTAGCGTTTAATTGTGTTAGTGTTATGCCAAATGTTTGTAAAAGAAATAAATAAAAGAAGAAACAAAAGAGAAGAGATTAAAAGATAAAAAAAAAAGAGCTTAAATAAATAAAAGAAACAAGAAGAGAAAAGATTAAAAGACTAAACATGAGTTTTTTATTAATGTGATTGACAAGAGTTCAATCTTGCTCTTACGTATCTTCCGGTGCGATGGAGAATTCAAAGCTACGTAGTTCTTTGTAGCAAAAGTTTGTGTGTTGATTGATTTTATGAAAAATGATTTGATCGCGCTTGGGCGAAAAAAGTTTGCTTTAAAGGAAAAAGAACATGGTCTACTATCGTTGTGATGATAGCTTAATGAAGACCGATAAAAAGTTTTACCTACTACCGTTGTGAGGGTAGCTTAATGAAGGTAAAAAAGGACGGACTCGCACTTGAGCGATGGTATCCGTTTGAAAATGCGCATGGGCGTGAAAAGGTTTAATTTGGTGAGTTAGGATTGATTTTAAACGGAGGACGAATATTCAAACAAAAGCGAGGTGTTTACCTCGTTTCCGAATATTCGGGGAAGCGTCGGGTGTCTACCCAAGTTTTCCTTTTTCACTCACACAAAAGAAAAATTGTTTTTTATGTTTTGGTATATTGGAAATAGAATGACAATTTAATAAAAAAAGATATATGAAACCAAGATTAAAAGCATTAACACTCATTGAGACTTAAAAACAAGTTGGTTGCTCAAATTTGTTGTTGAAACATATGAACAAGGTTTGTTGTTCAAGTTTATTGTTGAAAACTTAAGAACAAGTTTGTTAAACCTAAATTTGTTGTTTGAAACTTATGATTGAAAAAAAAAATGAACAAGTTTATGATTGAAAAAAGAACAAGTTTATTGTTCAAATGTATGATTGAAAAAATGAACAAGTTTATTGTTCAAATGTATTGTTGGAACTTATGAACAAGCTTATTGTTCAAGTTAGTTATTCAAACTTGTGAAATTCCAAATATATGCAAAAACACTTGTTATAATTTGAAAAAAATGAGTTTTAAACCTTTTCCAAAAAAATTCAAAAAGAAAAGTCAAGTTATGAACCTTAAAAATATGCCCAGAAGTGCTTCTGAACCTTAAAAATGCCCAGAAGTGCTTCAGAAGCTGAATTTCAGATTCTGAGTGAACAGTGCTTCAGAAGCTGAATTTCAGAGTCTGAAGTACTGTTCAGACGCATTGTTCAGACGTTGACTTTTGTTGACCCTCAGCCGCACTGTTCATCAGACGCACTGTTCATGGGTTGACTTTTGTTGACCCTCAGACTCTAAACTTCAGAGTCTGAAGCACTATTCAGACTCTGAACTCAGAACCTTATAAAGGGTGAAAAACTTTCGAATTTGGTTAGAAAAAGAAGTATCCCACTTCTGTTTTGATGTTTCTCCAACTTTGAAATTTCTTTGAGGTTTTAAAAGATGTTTTTCAATTCAAAATGAGTAAAAAAAACACTAAGAATGCAGAAAATAATGCTGAATCAAACAGGAAACATTGAACAAATGCAAACAGAAATGCAAATGAAAGATAAAAGGTTTAAAACAACTTACAAATTCCTGGCCAATGCTTGGGATGCAAGAAACTAAAAGTGGCTTTGAATGATTGTGGTTTTTGAATATGGATGTGATGCAGAATAAGAAAACGGCAACAACAAATGATGTTTTGTTGTTATTCCTTACTTTGGGTATGATATTTATGGAGGTTTGATGGCTGGTTTGATTTCTGGGTGAGTTTGTGATTGTTTGTGATGAAAGAAACAGAAAACAGAGCTTCTGGTTTCTCAAAGCTTGTTGTGTAAACTGGTTGTTCCTCTTGGTTCTGAGTTTGCTCTAAATTTCCCTAAAACAAACCGCTGAATTGTTCTAAAGATCAGATTGAATTGTGTTACACAAACTGTGGAAAAACTATGTTAAAACTGGGTGTTTAAAACTGAATTGATTGCTCTTGAGATTGTGTGAAAATTTTTGTCAAAAGAACTCTGTATTTTTAGCCAAGAAAACTGTGTTTGGTTCTTGAGATGTGTTTGAACAAACTGTGTTAAAGCTGCTTAAATTGCTCAAAAGATTGTATGAAAACTCTCTTTGATTTGCACAAAACTCACTGTGTTTCTATATGAAAATTTCTGTCTGAATTGTGAAAATTCTAACTGTCCTAAAACCTTCAGCATTGCATTGCTTATATAGGCAAATTGAGATCAAATGTAATCATGGCAAATCCCCTAAAACAAGGCTGTTTTGTGGGCTATGACCAGGACATTTGGCTAGCATTTAATGCAAAAGGAATGAAGTGACCTTGCCTTGTGATCATGGTGAAGACTTTGGCCAAATTCAGAATCAATTGAGGCTGATTTTGACAGGATTTGCTGGAAACCATGAAAACAGAGTGTAGCTCGTGCAGAGCTTGGGAGAAACAATGGAAAAGGTGTGCTGCATTGTGCAGAGGTTGGGAGAAACAATGGAAAAGGTTCTGCACTCAGAGGAAGGAAGATACAATGGAACAGGGTCAGCAGTTTCAGAATTTGGGCAAGTGGTTTCAAAACCAGGGCAAGCAGTTTTGCAGCTTAAATTGACTGGTTTTGATAAAGGAGAAGAGAGGAAAAGGCCAGGTGGTTTGCTGGAAATGCAGGGTCAGATCCATAGAAAATTGGAAGGGATGAAGTGCTGCCCAGGGTCAGCACAACTTGCTTCTAATGGTCTGTGCCAGGCACGTGACCTGGCTTGGCTTTCTTCTCTTTGCTTGTGTCTGAACACATGTGCCCAACACGTGTTCTTTTCTTCTTTCTCTTTACTTCTTCTTTTTGTTTTGCTTCTTTGTTTGCTTCTTTTTTCTAAATAAACTTAAATAATGATAAAAGTAGTAATAATAATAAAAGTAATAATGAAATAATAATAATAAATTATAATAATAATAAGGATGATGATAATAATAATAATAATAATAGTGAAAAGGATAATAATAATAATAATAGTAATAATGATGAGGATGATAATAATAATGATAATAATGAAAAAAGATAATAATAATAATAATAATAGTATTAATAAAAAGATAATAATAATAGTATTGATAATAATAATAATAATAATAATAATAAGAATAATAATAATAATGAAAAAGATAATAATAGTAATAATAGTAATGATAATAATAATGGTAATAATAGTAATGATAATAATAATAATGATAATGATAATAACAATGATGATAATAATAATAATGATGAAAAAGATAATAATAGTAATAATAATAGAAATGAAAGTAAAAATAAAAGTAAAGAATAAAAAATAAAAATACAAAAATAGTAATAACATTAAAAAGAAAATAAAGATAATAATAATAATAAAAAGAAAAAGAAAACAAAATGAAATAAAAAATAAAAGATAAAAAAATAAAAATGAGAAAAACAAAAGAAAAGATGAGTCAAAAAATGGGGTATGACAACTTCTTTACCAAAAAAAAAGTCCAATGGATAACTTCAAATAATATTAATCTTTTTTATTCAAATAATTATATATTTGAAAAAATAAAAAATAATTTAATTAAAAAACAGGCAGCAAAAAAAAAGCAAAAAATTTAATTATTAATTTTTAAATTAAATTTTTAATATTTAAATATTTAATATTATTTTATTATAGGTGGTGGTCAATGCCGGAGCTCACCGGTCGATGCCGGAGCTCCGTCGCTGACCATCGTGAGCCACCGGAGGGCCGCCGCATGTCGCAGGAAATTTGTCCGGATCGCGCACCGTGTGTCGCCGTGAAATCGTCGGCGAACCACCGTGGTCAATGCCGGTGGTGGCAGGTTGACCACCACTGACCACCATAATATTTTAAATTACTTAATTAATAATTTTAATATTTATGAATTATTAAATTATTAGGGCTTATGTCAAAAATTATCATTGGGCTAGAAAGAAACAATGTTGGGCCTGGTTGCATAAAATTGATTTGGATTGAATTCACTAAAAAAACAATTTAATAAATAATACACCTCTTTAAAAAATAATACACTTTGATTTATGGATCAGATGAATATCCATCCATTAAAATTTAATAATGAAGGGATTGGATGGACATAATACTTAATGGATGAATTGGATATTTTTTTTCAACAAAAAAAATATTGGATTTTAATAGACTAATGGATTGTTTTGATCCATCCATTAGGGTTCAAATTCATATTCATCTAATTCATCCATTTTGTCACTCCTAGTTTTTTTTAAGGAGAAGGAATCGAGTTTGTGATTGAAATGTATGATTTCATTACTCATGTTTAATTCATGAGAATGAGAGAAAATCAATTGCTTGTGTTTTATCTAATATTGAAAATTGTTTTTTAATTTATAATTAATGATACATTAATCGTGTTTTTACCTTTTCTTTAATTAATAAAACATGCATTCAACAAGGTTCTATAGGTTTCTAAAATGTTTTTATTTGTATCAAGCAATTGAGCTAAAGTGGTTAATAAGCTCCACAAAAGACAAATTGTGCATGATATCATGACTTTGATTTTTGGGTGGAAGAATTCTTGGTCTGACTTTACTTAGCGGCCACTTCTCTTGGCCTCTTTCCCTTGAGAGCTGGTGGGTTAACACTAAACAAAAAAAATCTATTTGTTTATTGATTCAAACAAGTTTTGAACAAATTCACAACAACATTAAATGTTGTAATGACTAGTTTTTTTTACCAGGATTTAAGTTTTTAAATTTTTAAATCATTACATTTCAACAAAAAGAATAAATTTAGTTGTTTATTGGACTTTGACTTGGTTAGTTTTGAGAAAAAAATAGTTAGTGGTGTTATCTTGTCTTGTTTTGTTTGTTGTGATGTTCATTGAATTTTTTATCATGTCACACACCTAAGTGTCTTTCATTATTTTGACTAGTTGTACATGTATCCCTGCAAATGCTATTATACACAAGGTAATTAAAACCAGATTGACTGTAATATCCCGCTTAGACGTAACTTTAATCAGTATCAGATAAGTTATGAGTAAGTAAGGGCGAAATCGTAATTTTGTGTTGGAAGGGTTTTATATCGGGGGACCAAGACTTTTTCTTCATTTTCTCTTCTCCCTTCTCTCTTTAAAATTCAGAACCCTCTCCTCCTCTCTCTACAATTTCGGCCCTCACCCTTACTATGCCATAATCCATCAACTTTCTTCCCAAATCTCTTGGATCACAAGCAAGCTAAACTTTGGGAAACTTGGAGCAAGAGAAAGCTAAGGAAAATCAAGTAAAGAGGAAGAATTCCAAGCTAGGGTTTTGCTTGTAAAACTTGGCAATGATCAGAAGCAATTGCTAGGTGAGTTCCTTTAGATTAGAACCCGCCTTGGGTAAGTTTGGGTAAAAATCCCTTGTTTTAGAAAGTTTGATAATTTGTGCCCTAGACCTTTGATGCATGCCAATCCTTGTTTATCCATGTTTTAAGTCATCAATTTGTAGTTAAAATTCATTCATAATGCTGTTGGGAAGCTTGGGTAAGCTTGGATAAGTTAAAATGGTGGAAAAATCACGTTTTGAACCTTTTCTGTCCTGTCATGGTCGCTCTGCGAAGTTGGACTTTGCTCTACGAAGTTGAGTCTGAACCACTTCGCCTAGACTTTGCTCTGCGAAGCTAGACTTTGCTCTGCGAAGTTAGACTTTGCTCTGCTAAGTTGACATCATTCGTTTTTTGACTCTTTTATAAATGTACCAACTGTCCAAGTGCCATGTACAACATCTAAAACCCTATTTTTCTCAAGGAACACTATTTTAACATATCCTAAAGGCTTCCAACAAATGAGAGTATAAGTAAACAAGGACTAGGCAAAGCATTAGGGGACAAAGGGTAAAGGTAAGAGGAACAGGAAATTAAGTAAGTGGAATAGTCAGTCCCTAAGTACGACATATGATAACGATATGTCTAAATCCTTTGATAGGAAAGCAAGATTTAAGTGTACACAATTAAGTGTACGAAAGTACAAGGAATGTTTCAACATTCAAAGCTTCAGAGAAGCTTAAGAGTTGGATTTCCAACGACTAAGTAAATGGCTTATGAGAACGATAAGCTTAGAACCTTATATTATAGGTTAAGTATCACACGTTTGATTAGTGATGAATGCATTAGATATGCATATGGATATGTAATGTATCAGATATACATATGAGTAACAAGTTAAGAATTTAATTATAAAGATTATACGTGTTCAGCAGACTCCGGATTAAGTCGGATGGGATTTCTCCGAAAGGGCTATCCACACGTAAGTTTATAAGACTATGCTAAACGTGTCCATCAGGCTCCGGATTATGCCGGATGAGACTTCACCGAGAGGGTTGTCCACACGTGAGATTATAAGATTATGTTAACGTGTCCAGCAGGCTCCGGATTATGCCGGATGGGACTTCTCCGAGAGGGTTGTCCACACGTATGTTAAAGATTAAACATGTCCAGCAGGCTCTGGATTATGCCGGATGGGACTTCTCCGAGAGGGTTGTCCACATGTAAGTTAAGTTATGTCCAGCAGGCTCCGGATTATGCCGGATGGGACTTCTCCGAGAGGGTTGTCCACATAACGATAAGAGGAGCCCGGTGTTAGCCTGATATGATAGAAATTTTCACCGGTATGATGAGAGATGTACTTCGGGGTTACTCCACCCGGATGCACTCCGTAAAATGAACCAAGATAATTATTGTGTGTTACACGCTAACTTCTAACTTTATGTTATAAGAAAGATGAGTATGTGTATATATTATACAAAGAGAAATGACAAAGTAGTCATCAGATATCAGAAAGTGATCATAGGATATCCCCCGATCACTAGTTATGAGATTATGAATATGTTCAGCATAAGATAAAGACATATAGCGATCCTAGTTTTTCCCTTGATCGTGAAATATGTAGAGAATGACGGCGATCATAGGTATCCCCAAGATTGCCAAGAGTTAGTGCATGGCGGCCCTAGGTTTCCCTGAGGTTGCCAACAGTAGGTTGGGTGGAGCTCACTGAGACATTATGTCTCATCGCAGTCCTTCTGGTGCAGGTTTACAGGTAAGCAAGAGGTTCGTGATGAAGTTCTTCAGAGAGACGCTGAATGGAGTGCAGATGCTCGACTTGTACCAGCTCAGGAGGTTGTCAGACAATTGTATAAGTTTATTTTTATGGTACTTGATTGGTTGTATAAACGAGCATGTTTGCATTCATTCAGTTGTATTATTATTATTATTATTGAAAATTTTAATGTATCCAGTATCAGATTAATACAAATGCTAAATATTCTAGACAAATTTAGTATGGGTGTTACATTGACCATTAAACAGATGTACTCACGTGTTCGAGGTTTAGAGGTTGAACGAGGTTCAACTAGGATCGGACGAGTGGTAAGTAAATATGTATTATAATTTTTTTATAAATACAAAGGACACAAAAATAATATAGGCTAAATTGCTCTTTTCGTCCCTTAACTATTTTTTTGGTATCGTTTTGGTCCCTTAATTAAATTTGGTCCGTTTTAGTATTTTAAGTTAGTCTCCGTTACACATTTTATTCCCTTCCGTCAAATGGTTAACCTCAAATGTCTATGGTAGACCAACATTGTAGGTAGTCCACCAAAGACCTTAGTAATATTTTTAATCTCAACTGTTTGATCATTTTTATCAATGAAACGACCATTAGATCCTGCATGTCTATGGGATCTGGTTATGTACCACCAACACTTAATCCTTTTTTTAGCTTTCTTCATCTTCTTCCTCCATTCTCTTCTTCATCTTCATCATCACCTACATACATTCATCATAAATCTCAAACAAACCCAAAAAAATCCAAAAAATAAAATTAAAAACAACCTAAAATCATAATCATAATCTTCATCATCATCATCATCATCATCATCTTTCCACTCTCAATAATCATAACCCAAAATCATAATTAAAATCATAACTCATACATTCAACATCACCACCACCACCACCACCACCATCACAACCCTAAAAAAAATCAAACACCACCACCATAACCCACAAAAAAAATCCAGCACCATCACAATTCACACCATCATCGTATCATCATCACCACACCACCATTGTCAACAACAACACCTAATCTCATCACCAAAAACATTCAAGTGCTGACCCATATCAAGATTCATTGATAAAATTGAATTTTTGGGTTAATCCAGAAAAACACAGCAACACTCAAAAGTTTTTTTCATCTTCTTCTCTACCATCAACACAAACAACACAACAATCACAATCAAACACAATCCCATAAAACAAAAGCATAAAAATAAAAATTGGTTTCTCATCCTCTTCCATATTTGTACCTCCATCTTCATTTGCAAAAAATCAAACACAACAGAAATTAAAAACGATTAGATCCACAGCCTTGGTATAGGAAACGAAAGCCATGGCAAAAGAAATCAAGTTTGGCTATCAGAATGATATGGGAACGCCATATGCTTATCTTCTTTCTTTTCTCTTCACGTTGATGCTGCTTACCTAGTTCTATATAGCTCTCTCTTCCCCTTTCTTCTCATCCTCTTTTTTCTGGGTTTGTATGAAGGTTTTTTTTGAAGATTTGGTTTATGGGGTCTGAGAATTTGGGATTTGGGATTTGTGATTTTTTAGTTTTTTTTTCTTAGTTTTTCTTTGAATGTTCATTATGTGTTCCTCATATTTTCCAGAAAGGAGATGAAGAATTGTAGGGAGAATGTGAAGGAAATAAATAAGTTTTTAGTCAATGCATAAATGACACGTGTCCATGAGTTAACAGTTTTTATTAAAATTAACAGAAGGGAGTAAAATGGGTAACGGAGACTAACTTAAAATACTAAAACGGACCAAATTTTAATTAAGGGACCAAAGCGATACCAAAAAATAGTTAAGGGGCGAAAAAAACAATTTAGCCAATAATATAATATATCTATTTTTTGATACGAAGCACCGGACCGACCATTAAATCGGTGTACTCACGGGTTTGAGGTTTAAAGGTCGAATGAGGTTCAACCATGGTGGTCGGACTGAACGTAAGTAAATATATATTATAATTTTTATATAAATAAAAGGCACTCAAAATGATATATCTATTTTTTTTTTGGTAAAAAGTACTTATATGAATTAATATTTATATATAATTACTTCAACAATGCTTAAAAGCTTATATATGTATATATAAACGAATTAACACGAATTAGCTTTTCATAAAAGAAAATACAAATAAACTTTTATTTGATTAACTCTAGTTTGGTGAACAGTACTAAAAAGGCTAAATTGCTATTTATGTCCTTTAACTATTTTTTTGGTATCTCTTTGGTCACATAATTATTTTTTAGTCCGTTTAAGTCCTTTAAATATGTCTCCGTTACACAATTTGATCCTTCCGTTAGTTCTATTAAAGAACGTTAACTCAAGTCCACATGTCATTTTGGCATTGGCTGAAATTTATATTCATCTTCTTCCCTCTTCTTCATCATCAGCATCATATAAACCCAGAAAAATATATCTTTTCCCCACCTCTTCTTCATCATATTCAACAAATCTTCATAAACCTTCATACAAACCCAGAAAAAAAAAAAACTTAAACCCAGAAGGTCAGAACTCATCAAATAATTAGACCCTCATCATCTCAAATCCAGATCTAAACCAAAACTTCATTATCTTCTTTCTAAATCCATCACAATCAAACACAATCCCATAAAACAATAAACATAAAAAAAAGGGTTTTCATAAATAACTACCTCCATCTTCATCTGCAAAATAATCAAAACACAACAGAAACGAAAATCTGGTTCTCTATATCTCTCTCTTCGCCTTTCTTCTCATCCTTTTTTTGCTCCAATCTCATACTCGTTCCTCTATTTCACTCTCTGCCAAACTCACCATTTCCTTCACTTCTTGCGTGAAATAGCCAAACCGAATCTAAAACAAATTGAATCTTTAGGGGGGAAATGATGAAAGTAATTGGATTGACATAGGTGGGAGGGAACGGGAATCAATAATGAATTTGGAGACTCTAGAGGGAAAATTTAGGGTATGAAGATCCTTCAAAAATTTTGATTTGGATTTCTCTAATAGATGATTATGAAATCAATTTTCGATGGGGGAAATTTTGGGTGGAGTGAGTTTGGGTCTCAAAGGAATTGGGTCTCTGTTTCTTGTTAAATTATTAGTTGGAGAATTTTGTTTGAAAATTTCATGTTGAAAGAGCTTATGAATTTATGTTTGATTAAAGAGTTTGAATGTTTAATTTATGTTTTTTGTTTTTCTGGATACTTTTTTGGATTTTTATGAAGGTTATGATGAAGATGATGAAGAATGGGAAGGAAGAAGATGAAGAAATGAGAAAAAAAAAATTAGGTGGTGATAGTGCATTATTACATACAATAGATCTTAAAGATCAAATGGTTTATTTTATGATAAATAGATCGAACAGTTAATGTTAAAAATATTAATGAGGTTTATGGTGGACCACCTGTAATGTTGGTCCACCTAAAATATTTGGGGTATACCCTTTGACAGAAGGGACCAAATTGTGTAACGGAGACATGTTTAAAGGATTTAACAGGTCAAAAAGTTAATTATAGGACCAAAGCAATACTAAAAAAATAGTTAAAGGACGAAAAGAGCAATTAAGTCAAGAAATAATGGGAGTGGACTAGTGGGTTGGATATAGATTATACCCAAAACATTGATATAGAAAAATAACCCTGATTTAATTTGTATTGAGCACTTCATCTCTCTTCTAGAAAGGATTAACCAAGTGCATCTGAGATGCACAATAAGGTTTATAGAGTTCTTACATAAATAATAAGAAATATTATTTGAACAATCATTTTATGAGACAACCAAAATATATAAAGAAAGGTAAGTTTTGATACAAAAACCAAAACAATAAAGAGAGAAAATGTCAACATAATGTAAGTATGAAAGAGAAAATTGTCACAAAAATTGTCACAAAATAGTTGTTCAAATATCATTTCTCATAAATAAAAAGGAGTAAGCCTTATACAACAAACAAGTTTGTCGACAACATGAACAGTTAACATTCATACTAACACAGATCGAAATAAAAGCCAACCCCGATGACAATGCAATGTCAAAGACAATTATCAATTTAGGAAACTTGGCAAGCATGCATGTCACCGAAAGTTACCATATTTTTCTATAAATAAGGGTCTTGGGACATTGTAACAAGAGTTGCTTAATGCATTCAATAATCACATCTAACACATAAAACAATCATAGATTACTGTAGATGATTAACTATGTCATTGTCATTGTTATGAATTAAATCGTTTCATCGTAGGTCAAGTTGCTTACACATTGCATTCAACTTTCACTTTTTGTCAAAAAGAAAATGTTGAATCATAAATTTTGTTACACATTTTCTGTCAGTGGCCAAAGTCTGCATTTGTTGTTTTTCTTTGCTGAAAATATACATTGATAAATGAGATATACGTGTTTGTTGTCTTGCACTTTGTCAGGGAATTGTTAGAGAAATTTGAATTATGGTTGTAGTAGTTTCAATGGTATCAGAAAACATTGAATTAGGGGTAACAATATTCTCACGTTGTGTCGTTAAGGGTATAAATATTCTCGCTTTGTGTCCTTTTTCATTAAACTATTTTAAGTTTTGATCATATAGTTTTTTTTCAGTTTGATTCGAATTACATTGTTTGAAAACAGATACATTAATTCTCGCCTTCAAACTATCATTCTCAGTCAATTCGCTACAAGTAATCACATAACACAGTAGAAAACTTAAAATTAATTTCATAACTCAAAATAGAACAAGAATAATACGACAAATGTCATAAAATGTAATTGTTGTCCCAAAAGAATTTGTGCAGGAATTTATCCAAGAAATTTATAACTTCCATAGTTTTAGTTTTTTATTTTCCAACCATTATCTTTATGAATCATGATTACGATATCTAATGATTAGACACTAATGATTTTATTACCATGTAAATAATTTGGTGGGTTTATAGCCATATGGTGAGATAGATCCGAAATTCGTTTGTAGTTTTGGTCAGGAGCTTTTTCTCAATTGGAGGGTTTACACGGGCACTCGCGAACATGTTTTAATTTGGAATGGATCTATGGATAAACCACTTACAGTCCATGATGTAGTATTGATATTTAATAGTCAGACTATTGATTGAGATTTAAGTTGTTGGAAAATGAGATGGGATATTTGTAGAGGGACATCTTGACGATGAGGGATATTTATAGAGATGCTTATGAAAAATTTTATCGGGATTAAAAGTTGTGATTTGATAGAGTAAAAGAAAAGTTGGTATATTTATAAGTTTATTTAAATTTCTTCCTCATCTCTGAACAACGGCTATGAACAGTAGATATAACGGTAATAAAAACGGTAACGGTACTGTACCAGACACTTTACAAAGTAATCTCTATAAATATCTCACTTTCATTCTTATCTTTTACATTATTATCATAATATTTTTCAATATTTTCTAAATGACTAAGTGTTTTCTTCTATGCATAACTCTACTTGTCATTGTTTTGTTACTTATTATCATTATCAATTTTGAAGAATTAGAAATGATTTACGTGGGATTAATGTTATTTAGCATTTTTCCATTGCTAGCATTATCTTGGATGATTACCTTTTGTTGAGTAGGGATATTATTGTTATTTTGTTTTAGTTGTTGCCAATGAATAATTATGGGTTCCACGGTTTGCTAAAATTGAAAATGAATAATTTATTACATTCTATGATTGAATGTATGCTTGAGATATCGATGCATATTTGTGCTGGCCTTGGGGTAACAAAGTTGTTTGTTCATTGCTGGGCGTCATCTACAATGGCCACTACATCAAAAAGGCATTGTTCTAAGTTGTCTTTTGCCTGTCTATTTTTTCTTTTTTCCACTTCTTTCAAAATCCCGATGATTAAAAAAAATGTTTATTCCCTGCCTGTATTCAATTATAGAATCCAAAGTAATTATCTATTTTCAAATTTTGAAGAATGAATGATTGAAATTTATACCAGTAATGATTGTTTTGACGTTCTTAGTTTATACTAGCTTATATGCATTATGACTTTGTGCTGTACTTGCAATTGTAGAGGACCACACACAATCTTCGTGAAGATTAACATTTTGTTGGTTTTGGATTAGTCTCATTGAGGGATAGGAAAGGCCAAGGACAATTTCGATGTAGTCTTGGATGACGTTGTGAATCGTGAGGTTATACCAGACTAATATTCCCGAATTTACTTTATGTTCAAGTTTAACGTTCAAAGAGGTCTCATAGATCTGGTGAACTACTTGATTATAATGTTTGATCCTTTGTATTCATGTTCTTTGTTGGTAGGAGGACTACTTGAGTACAATATCTGTCTTAGTGTATGTGTGGTGGTTGTTTATTTTGCCATTTTCATTGTGATGTTTGGATCATGTTGTATTATCTTTCCTCAAATCGTTATTGGTTGATGAAGGGGCGTTTGTCTAAAATGAAGGTGTAATTGACATTATTCTGGACGTTACAATTTTATTGTTGAGATTAATTTTATGCATTATTGTTGTTCTGGTGTATCATTTTATTTAGAATTGTGTCATATGTTCGTTGCCATCAACTGCTATATTTGTGTTTGTTGACTGTGATTTGTATACACCGATAGAACATCAGACGCGAAGTTAACGTCGCGTGGATTGTTGTTGACAATAGTCTCATACCTGCTTTGGCTTTTAAATTTTGGATCTGAGTTGAACGTGATATGTTCGTATCTATTTTCATCATCTTGAGTTTGTTAGATTCGTTGCTGACATTAGTTACGCCCGTGCGTCACGCGGGCCGGACACTAGTCTAACACATAAAACAATCATAGATTACTGTAGATGATTAACTATGTCATTTTTCTTTTATTTATTTAAATTTCAAGTCATTTACATTTTCTACACTTTAATTTTATTTCACATTTACATTTTCTGCACTTTTACTTTCCTGCACTTTTAATATTGGGAAACGCGGGGCACTAGTTAAGAAGACTAATATAAAAATTTGGTGACAACTTGGGTACCCATCAATAAAAGGTGGGTAACACAACCCATGCTGAGTTGACACCAATCAAAATTATTTGTTTGTTTTCTATTATTTTTAATGTTATATAAATACATTATTTTGATTGGGTCAACTTAACATGGGTAGTATTATCCACCTTTTATTGATGGGTAAACAAGAATTTCCCTAAAAATTTTGCATTGGGAAATGATGAAAAGTAGAATGTTCTACTTTGTAAAAGTAAAAAAGTTGTTGTATTTAATGAAAAATTCTTATTTTTAACTTTCTTAACTAGTGCATCGGGAACACTGGTTAACATGACCGTTAAATATTTGCACATTTACTTTTAAGTCTCTTACTTTTTATACATTTCACGATATTACTTTTTTCAAAACATCGAACTCCAAGTTCATTGTACTACTGAATACAATTTTCTACACTATAAACACACACACACAAAAGAGTCCCTTGTTCAAGTATTCAAAGAAAACGTCGATATTGTTAACTTCCATGACATATGCGAACAACAAGACAACATATATATTAGTGACTCATTCCTAATTGAACACATATCTTGGTCTTTTACGTGTTATCTTCAGGATATGTGATCTACACTTTGAAAATGTGGATTTCTTACTTGATTCAAAAATAGTGGTGGACGCTCTCAACAACAGAGATATAAAGGGTGCTATTGATTTTGGATATCTTTTATTAGAATGAAAGCATAGTTTTGCCTTTCAATTTACAAATTCTCTAGATGAGTTTAGTGAAAGACAAACGAACGAGATCGCTCACACATTTTTAGTTAGAGGTAGCCATATTTTTAGCCAGATGTACCAACATGTATAATTCATTTGCTGCTCATTAATGAAATGATATAAGCATTACTCTGTAAAATATATATATATGTTTATTAATACTATAAAACAAGTCATTAATATTTGATTGACAGTTTATTTAAAAATGAAAAATAGGAAACAAAGTGATTGAAATAATTAAGAATTAAGCACCGGTGTCATGTCCATATCCAACTTTGCTGTCTTGCTCTTTTGATAAAAATAAGAAGGCTCTCTCACTAACACCTTGATATAATTTGAGTTTCAATTTGAAATCGAATAAGTGCGCACCGCAGCGTTGTAGGGCAAAAGTAGAAATTGAAAAAGTTCCTTTTTGAAGAATAAAAATTCTGTGAGTGAGTGAAGTAAAGAAAAGAGGCTCCTTTTTTCTTTTGTTCCTAATTTCTATGCACTAGTAAACGGTAATGCTGCTGCTGGGTCGTTGTTGTTTCTGAATAGTTTTCAGATCTGTGTGATATTAAGTAAAAAGGGGGGTGTATTTTTAGTGGATGAAAAGTGTCGGAAGTTTATTGTATATTTAGTGTTATGGCGTCTGAAACGGCGTCGTCTGCGGATGAAGAAAAAGAAACCCTTGTTGTTTCAGTTTCAGCTGCTGTAGCTGATGGCGCAATTGATAAAAGAGGAAAGCATCGTATTCTTGCTGAATTGAAGCGTCTTCAACAAGATACCAAATTTCTTCAGGTTCATTACTTAGTTACATTCATCTTGTTACTTTATTGAATTATGTATAATGTATAACTAAAGGGTATAGATCTTGGTAAATTAGTTTCACAATTTCAAAGATTTTAGATTTAGAGTGAAGACCCAGTTTCGTCTTTATCGCGGTACAATTTAGTTCTTGATAAAAATAATACTCTTTTAACATAGACCAAATACACCAGTTATTGAATGAATATAATGAGCTGAGGACTAATTTGTCATCCGTATAAAACTGTTGGGAACTAATTTGGGTTTTGGTGTTTCTTGTTTCTAGGGTGTGTAATTTTCTACTTAGTATGGCACATTTTAATGCCACACAAATTTGTTGCTCTATTTCAAATAGAGCAATGTTATTTGCGACGAAAAATTTATACAAGAAAAATAAGAATGCATAAAAGTAGTAGATTTGACCAATGAGGTTATGGTTGACCATCTACAGAGGAATGGGTGGTTATTATTTGTACTGCTAAATTACAAAACAATGTGGGATTATGAAGTTGAGAAGATTACAATGTGGTTATTAGTTGTAATCAACACTCTTGTGTTTTCACTTAATAGCTTAAGCTTATATTGGAATGTTGGTTAATGGCCACAGAATCAAAGCTTTTTCTGCTGATGCGTGGTCTAAAGTTTGATTCTTGCTGTCATTATTGCGATATTGAAGTTGATCTGATAATTGGTTTGGTTCATTTATAGCATGTGTATCTTCAGAGTAGATATGCATATTTCCTTCCATAAGTATATATGGAAAGTTGAAACCGGTGTTGTCATATACAGGCCGTATCAATGCTGTAGCGCTATAGTATAGCAGAATTTTGATAAAACGCCGCTGTTCCTGATACCCGATTTAGTACAATGTGTTGTCAAGTAGCGGTTAGCATTGCAGCGTAGTAGAATTTGAACAAACTGCTATTTACTGCAATTTGCAATAGACAACACTAGTTGAAACACATCTCGAACCATATGGTGTGTTCCTGCTAGATGTTTTGGGGAAAGCTGGGATATAGGAGAGCAAAATTCAAAATAAACTTAACTTATAGCGGACTAAAATTTGTGTCACGTGTGTTTCTGATTTCCTGGCAAAGGTTAATGTGGTTCAGCCATTTAGTTTCCATACATTTTTTCTTTTTTGATTCTTGTCATGGATGTGAGTATTTAGCAAGCGGTTATGTTGGTTGACTTTTCTAATTGCTTAAATCAATGTTAGGACATTTTTGCAAAGTTGGGTGTATTCTCGTAGTATAAGCCTATAATTAGTTTCTGTTAAAAGTTGGTTGTCTCTATTGTTGTATTCCTGCATTTGTTGGTTGGTAATCATTTTATTTTCCTGAATGTATTCAGGAAGAATTGGACGAGCTCGAGAAAACAGAAAATGTGTCGGCTATATGCAAGGAGTAAGTACTGACTGAACAGTTGTTTCTCTCTTACATGAAAGATATTAGAAAATCATGATATATAGTTCAAGAGAGAATTTTTAGTTGTTAGTTAGAACATCTGATATAGATAATACTTGTTGGATTGGCCCATTGTCCCTTTTGTTCACTTGTATGATGACTGCACCGATCCTAGTTTTTTTCTTAGAGTTGTTAAAATGCTTATCTCATTACTAGTATTGTGCTACAATATGCTATAAGGCTTAAACAATTTTACTTGGCATTGCGCAGATTACTACAAAACATGGATAGTAGACCTGATCCACTAATCCCAGAGTAATTTCTCTTACCTACATCTTTACTCTGTATTCTTTCTTGATTGTGAGTTTAGAGAGTAATCATCAGTTTTCTCTGATAACAGAGTTCATGGACCTGTAAACCTCTTATGGGATAGATGGTTTGAAGGGCCTCAGGATCCGCAAGCATGTAGATGTTGGATACTTTGATGTGAAGCTGTATGTTAGTTGCACTGCGAATAGAATGTGAATGTTACTGCACAAAAGTGACTATGGAACTGAAGAAAATGCTTGATGGCATTTTATACTACACACACTAATTCTTTAATGGCTTCATGTTGTGTTACATCAGAATAGATTGTGCATCAAATACTGTCTATCTGTAAACACATTAATTTACTGCATTCAATTAGAATATCATTATTTGTGCTTATGGAGTGTCTATGAAATTTGAAGCCAACCTAGAGATTTTGGCTATTGCTGGTAACTGTTATTGAGCCTGTGTGGATATGTTTATCAGCATCCGGCCTTTAAGGAAGTAGCTTTAGAAAGGACTGGTAATGGTTTGATAAGCTATCAACTAAACCCGGGGGAGAATGAGATTTTCTGCCAGACCTGGTAAGGGCTTGGGAAAGCAAAGAACACTGATTATCTCATTTCACTAGAAATTTAAGATAGATCTTGTAATCTTGTTACTTTCTGAGCTTTATTTTTTTTCGTGTTCCATTTAACAAGCCTCCTATGTAGTTTTTCTTCTTTTTTTAGCTTTCCCTTTCTATCACTCATGCTCAAAATTGTTTCCAGGTGTATCTTTAAATAGTTCCTGTTAATAATGTCCAAGACATACTTGAAGCTAAGGCTTTTCTATCGGTAGGTTTGGATGGCTAAATGCATGTGTTAGTATATATTTTGAGATTTTAATTTTTTTTTGAAAGAAAACTATAATAAATGATCATATAACATTTCAATTACACTTGATTCATTTTCATCAACATTTTATAACTTTCATTTAGAAAAGAAAAATAACTCCTCTCACCTTCAAAATTATTCATCCAAACATACCCTAAAGTGAATAATATCAATCATATCCAATACATGTTTTGAAATATCAAACATTGAGATTCTCACTTTTATCTCTTCTCACTTTAGAGGGATCAAGTCCTTGCAGCTGCACTAATGCTTAATGCATGTTTGGAGTCACAATGGTTTTAATGAAATCATGGTGCCACCATAAATTTATTGAAGCTACGAAGTATAGCTTTTGTAAAATTATGGTAGCTCATGGTAATTTTGTCAAATTCACCGTAAATTGAAACAAGCACTTAGTAATAGTTATGAATTAGACCATTACTTTTTCCACCCTGTGAGTTTTTCGCGCGTTCTATTCAGATTTTAAAATTCAAAATATTTCAACGTGTTTTTGGAGGTTTAATGGGGTTTTTATGCGGTTCGATTCTAAAATCCGAACTGGATAGGGCGCGTGAGAAGCTCATAAGGGTGAGAAAAGAAACAGACTGTGAATTATTATCCCTTCATATTACCTGAAACCTGGCTCATTTGATAGAAAAAGGGCAATGAAACGGAATGGAAGGTAAACAAATTCGATTGGGCCTAACAATCAGTCTTTCCATTGAAGAACTGAGTAGGGATATGGGCTAAATCAGATTTGGAGTTGCTCTTTAGGCACCTAACAATTGCTTACATGCACCTAAAACACTCCACCCGTAGTTAGCTGTTGGATATTTGGTTGTTGGCTTCATGTTTGCTAAAATCAAATATACAAGCAGTTGTGCGTCTTCAGAAGCAGTATGTATTCAGAAGCTGAAATCTCAATATGTGCGTCTTCAGAAGCTGGGTCTTCAGAAGCTGAACAGTACTTCAGACGCTGAACCTTCATAAGCTGATGTTCAGACGCTGAACAATACTTCAGACGCTGAACCTTCAGAAGCTGATGTTCAGACGCTGAACAGTACTTCAGAAGCTGACCTTCAGAAGCAACCTTCAGAAGCTGAAATGTTCAGACGCATAACTTCAGACGCAGACTTCAGAGTACCTTCAGAAGCTGGTTTTCTGCGTTCTGTTTTCACGTCTTGGGTGTTTATTTTCTCGTGTGATCTGTTGAAGATTTGTCTTAAGAATTCTCTTGGATTTGTTTCTAGAAGGAAGATTAATTTGCGTGAAGATATTTGTTGAAGATTGGTTTCTTTTATTTGTGAATATATTTTCAAAGTAATCTTTAGAAAATATATTTCTAAAGAATAATTGCTTCTATTTGCTTCTAAAGAATTTTGGAACAACATCTTTTGAAGATTATTTGGTTCAGAATTATGTTGCTGCTGAAGCTATAAATAGAGGACGTTACTGTTGAAGAAAATTATTCAAAACAGAAGTCATATAGGGAGAGTAATAGGTTTTGAGTCTGTGAGCTTTATGCTTTATTTTGTACACCACTCAATTGTTTAGAGTTGGTTAGTTTTATTGAGTTGTAATCACTTGAAGCTTTTAAGCAAAAGTGACTGATTGTGTTTTGAAGTGTGTCTTCATCTTTGTTTGTTTAGAGTTTAAGATCACTGGGGCAGTGATTGCTTGAGTAGGAAGTAAGAGGGGTCTTATATCTAGGAGTTCCTAGGTAGAAATACCACGGGTAGTGATTAAGTGAGAAGGCTGTGAAACAGGGGCTGTTGTCATAGGACTTCGAATTGATACTATTATAGTGGATTTCTTTCCTGGCTTGGTAGCCTCCAGACGTAGGTGTGTTTGTCACCGAACTGGGTTAACAAATAACCTGTGTTTTTACTTTCTGTCTGTTTTTATTTCTGCTTCTGAACAACTGTTTTTGCGTACTCTGTTCTACTCTGTTTTACGGTTCAGAATCAGGCCTTGCCAGAATTTCATTAGTTATCATTCAAGTGTTTTTTAAACTGGTTAACCGATATAAAAGTGATGAACTGTAGTTAACCACCGTTATTCAACGAACGATAGTTAATGTAACACCCATACTAATTTTATCTAGAATATTAGCATGCGTATTAACTGATATTAGATACATTCAAATTTTCAATAATAATATAATACAATTGAATGAATACAAATTGGCTCGTTTTATACAATCAACCAAATACCACTAAAATACATGTACAAGATTTATGATAAACTCCTGAGCTGGTGCATGACGAGCAATTGCACTCCACTCAGCGTCTCCCGGATAACTTCATCACGAACCTCTTGCTTACCTGCGTACCTGCATCAGAAGGATTGGGATGAGACATAATGTCTCAGTGAGCTCCACCCAACCTACTGTTGGCAACCTCGGGGAAACCTAGGGCCGCCATGCACTAAACTGTTGGCAATCACGGGGAACCTATGATCGCCAAGCACTAAACTCAACCCATATCGGGTTTATACCTTCCTGTATCTGCTATACTGTGTAGTCATGAAAACTAGACTACGTTCTGCTAACTAGTGATCGAGGGAAAAACTAGGATCACTGTATGTCTCTATCATATTCTTATCATATTCACTCTCATTATTTAGTGATCGAGGGGGAAACTATGATCACTTTGCTGATATCTGATGACTAATGTCATATTCTCATTATAACATATATATACATCTTTCTTTATCATTAAGTTAGAAGTTAGCGTTGAGCATACAATAATTATTTTGGTTCATTTTACGGAGTGCATCCGAGTGGAGTAACCCCGGAATACATCTCCCATCTACCGGTGAAATTCCTATCTGAGGCTAACACCGGACTCCTCTTATCGTCGTGCAGGACTTACATAGAAACAATGCATGTCCACTACTAACAGGGAACCTCGACTCCACTACTAACGGGGAGCCTGAGAATCACGACTTAACTTATCTTATTGTCGTGTAGGACTTACATCTAAAGAACGCCTAACCACTACTAACGGGTTACCTTGACTCCACTACTAACGGGGAGTCATAGAGTCACGACTTATTTTAATTAACTTAATTTCATTATATATATATATACATATAACTTTGTAATCTTACGTGTGGATAACCCTCTCGGAGAAGTCCCATCCGGCATAATCCGGAGCCTGATGGACACGTTTAACTTTATAATTTAATTCTTGACTTTAATTAATGTCTTACTTATACGTGGCCTTGACGTTCCAACTAGCGGGAACTCCAAGAAGCACGTCTTAACTTAATCTTGTCTGAACTTGTACTTGAATGTTGAAAATTCATTCCTCGTACCATCGTACGCTTAATTGATTATTCTCTCTATTCTTGCTAACCTCTTATAGGTTCTAGACATATCGTTGTCATATGTCATACTTAGGGCTTATTATCCCATATATAATAATTTCCTGCTCATATAACCTTTACTCTTGTACCCTTAATGCGTTGCCGGATTCTTGTTCACCTATTCCTTAAATGTTAAAAACCTCTCAGATATGTCAAAATGGTGCTTTTCTTAGAAAATTAGGGTTTTCATTGAAAATGGTTACCAATTGCCTCGCCCGACGTGCACGCAGCTCACTGAACGAAGCACAACAGCCCTGGAGGGACTGTCATAACTCGCCCAGCGAGCTACATCTCGCCATGGCGAGTTGGTCCAGAACTAAACTGATGAAACTCGCTGCAAGCTCGCCACAAGCTCGCCAGGCGAGTTTGACAGCACAGAAAATGTTCAAAACATGATTTTTCATCAATTTGACATATCCAGTCTTACCCAAGCATCATAACAACATTAGGAATGATTTGCAACTATAAATTGATGACTTGAATCATAGATAAACAAGGATTTGGCAACCATTGGAAATTAGGGCACAATTGAACAAACTTTCAAATAAAGGGATTATCACCCAAATTTACCCAAAGTGGGTTCTATAACTATTGGAACTCACCTAAATTCATTGCTTTGATTCCTTGCGAAGCTTTCCACCCAAAATCTTAGCTTGACCCCTTCTCAAAACCCTTGCTTTAATCCCTTTTTCTTTTCTTGTTCCCTTGACCTCCAATGACCCAAGAATCACAATTTTGAGCTTGCTAGTGGGCTAAACAAGAGTAATTGTTTATTTGGTGAGAGTTGGAAGGGTTTGGATGAGGAAGAATTGAAAGAAGATTAGAGAGAAGTTGGAGAGGAATGTTAGAGAGAGAGAGAGGAATGAAGATTATGAGGGAATTTTGGGGTTTTGCCCCTTTTATAAAAATCCTGGTGCGACAATTAACAAACTTCCCTTCCTTAAAATATCTCTGATACATCGTCTCTTCACTGATAAATACTTGAGTCTGAAGCGGGATGTTACACTCTACTCCCGTTAAAGAAATTCCGTCCTCGAAATTTAGAATTCTCTTGAGATCATATATGAATATACTCTTCATACCTCTGCCTTAGCTACTTCCAGATATTCTCTATTAGCCAATTCTCCAACTCATCTGACTATCGGAATTCCATGGCTACTCTAATGTCTGACATGTCAATTACTCATGCACCTCGATTAAACCTGGCTGGTTAAAACTGTTCTATAGTCATGGTTTCCAACTCTGAAAGTTAAAAAATATTCGACAGTTCCTTCCTTAACTGAAAGACTTGATGTACTTTATATAATTCTTACATAATAGGACGTGTGGTTATCTGAACCATTATACCCGACTCACTTGATTATGTCCCTTGACGACATACTTCTCGCAATTTTCAGCTTAAGGTTACCAAGTCTTGGATACTCCTACTGGATTTTATAAGTTTCCTTCATTGTCCGCCTACTCTTACCCTAATGACTTCGGGTCGAAATCATCTTCCTCAACATTCCACTCTTTAAGAGGTCTATTGCATTACAACTTAATTCCATTGAATTCTTATCTTTGTCTTTCGTCTCGTATGACAACGTCTTACACGTTTAATTATATCATACTTCGTACAGAATCATCACTACACTGAAAAACATCTGGTATTGGTACTCTCAACGGAAGTAAAGACTAATGTAACTACCTCCATTATCCAAATATAAGGAAGAGGCATTACCTCTGGTACATGCTCCTTTCTTTCTGACATCTTGGTGTACTACTTATCATAACCATAAACTTTGCTTCCGCTCCCACTGCGGGAATCCTTAAGGGTTCGAGAAATCCTATAGGCTACTCGCGCTCCGCCTTATCTAGTCGATGATAACGCGTATCTCAATGACTTAGGAATTCTTCTTCCTTACTAGGATTCTGACAATTTTGCATCCTTCAAGATACTTCTTGATCGTATCGGGGTGAGTAGAACTGGCCTCATAATCCCGTCTATAACTCAACTTATGTCGTTCAAAGATACTCCTTGTTTTCGAAAAGAAAACTCTACTCTGACCGCTACCAAAATAGCACACTTAATCTCATCAACCTCTTAATCCTTTATTTATAACCTGGACTTACGTAGCCCTTTACTGTAGACTACGAGTGATTTTTTGATCTGTGTAAAACATTCTTCTTTCCCTATCTGTGAACATTAAGTTAGAGAATTTCCGAACTCCTCAGCTAAGATATGTTCGGTATCAACAAACCTGTTCTGATTAATACCTTCCTACTTAAACATTACTGACTGCGTACCACGGTTACTGATACATGTCACATAACTGAAAAATATGTTACACTACTGTCTGAGTAGCATAAACTTTCCCTGATAAGTATACATTACTAAACATAACCTGGTACATGCGACATGTTGACGTAACGTGGATACAATGTGGAATAAACTCATATGCCACTGCATTGTCGTTTCTGATCAATGCTTCAATTTCAAAAATATCATCTTGCAAGTGCAACATGTACTGTTGTTGCCTCATGCATAATTCTCTTTGTCTAAACTTACTCTTCAATTCCACTTGAAGTTACTGAGCTAAAATAGCTAGATTACCGTACTAGCGGTGACTTCCATTGCTTTAGACTTAAGGTGCTAGGAACACATCCTTCTTATTACTTACCGCATATTCATAAACTGCTTCGATTTCCATTCCTTATGAGTTTCGAGGTTTGAAGTATTCCTCAGCTTAACTTTTAAAATTTCCTGTTAGAACTTATGATATGTTCAAGTCATCACTGCTTACTGTTATTCTGTGTTTTAAGAATTGGGCACTTATTGCCTTTCCTGCGGTTCGTCTGGCAAGGACTTCATAAGTATCCTTGTTCCTTAAGCTTCAGCTTAGAATTGTTCGTTAATTCATTCTTAAATTATTCCTCCGCTGCGCAACTCTGATTCTAATAATTCGCTTTGGAGTAGGAGTAATACACCACTATTACCAAAATAAATCTCCTGACCAATCTCGTTCCTTAATAACTTTATAGCTACCATAGTAGAACCATTTTACGTTCGTTACTTCACTTATGACTTAGACTACCTGCTTACCCAAGTGTTGTAATCCTTCTTCGAATTTCACATGCTAATAACAAGGGTTATCTTCATACTATGCATCGCTTCGAAAAACTACTTAACTTACTGACTGGTCATCTCCTGACTTTGTGTTTTCCTTTAAATGTAAACAATATACTTGTTCTCGCAAATTGACTTTCTTAGATACTCTTCCAGATTCACATCTTTCGTATACTGAACTCACTGATGGCTCGGGTCTCATTTCCATTCATTCTATTTGTATCCGTAAGGATTTCATACCCATAATCTTTTCCAAGACAACTTCGGTCCCCATAACTCTTTCATGTCCATTAGGTTGCTCTTCGAGTTTCTTCGAGAACAAATTGTCTAGAATAGATTCAAACTCCTACCGGTTCTCTTGTAACCCAATCATAGGTTACGTCTCTTCGAGTACCCGACTAACTGATCTTAAACTTCAACACTTTATCATTACTTTTAGATTCATCCAGTAACTCGTTACTGAATTCACAATTCAAAATCTGATCTAAATATCTGAATGATTCTCCATAGGTCTTCTCGACTATTGTCTTATCCGTGTGGTTTTAAACAATCCAAGGTCTGTACCTTCTATCACCTTTAGAAGCTTACCAACATAAGGTGATCTCTTTCAGCCTTCCAAAATAATTGCGTAAAGAACCCGTCAACTGAAAACATACAACTCCTTAACATTAACCACGACTAACGACGATCTTCCTCATAATAAAGCCTCAAATTAATTCTTGGTTAAAATTCTTATTATTCCTCAAAATACGAGTATACTACAATCATGTGTTATCTTAAACTTGTCTTCTACATCCAATCAAGGAAGTTCGATATTGTTCGTCCGCTAGTTCACTAAATTCCAACAACTTATTACTTAATATCCTTTTCCCGATTCTGCTGAAGATCTACATCTCATTTCATGCCCTTTTTAGGGGTCTCCTTCACTTGTCACTAAGCTTGCGTTTCTCATACAAAACATCTCGATGAGTCATAATAAAGGAAGGTAGTCTAATCCACTTTTCTTTGTGTAAAAAAATCCCTGTTGAGCTTAACTTATTTTCCAATCTTCTTACCAAATAGGACACATCCGAATCACGCTTCGATACGCAACAAGTCTTATCACTATTACTTACTCATTCATCTTGGTTCCTAGGTTGCATATTGTGCGCACTCGTTAAAAAACGCGCAAACTTCCGAGACGTGTACGAACGCTCGGAAGGCCTTTTGTGAAGTCGCCACCAAAGTTTTTGTTTAAAGGGAACGTTGATAAACCCTTAAGTTTTTTATTTGAAGGGAAACGATAATAAAACCCTTGACGATGAGGAAAAGGACTGGTCATCGCAACCATTGTCGGGTTCGGGAGTCGATTACGCAAGGGGAAGGTATTAGCACCCCTCACGTCCGTCGTACTCAACGGGAACCTCCTATTTGGCTAAAGCTTAGAATGTTTTTAAATGTTTTGCGTGCATGCTTGTCTATGTCAAAAGAAAATATGATAAAAGGGGAAGAAAGATAAAAACAAACGAAAGGAAAAAAGAAAGTTTTTTATTATTGTGCTTGACAAGATGTCGATCTTGCTCCTACGTATCTCCTGGTAGTCGGAGAATTCAAAGCATACGTAGTTCTTTGGTAGAAAAACGTACATACGTTGGTTATTTTTAAATGAACGATGTTTTGACCGTATTCTTGCGATTAAACGTAGCTTGTATGCTCGCGGATGGGAGACTTAAGCGTATAGCTTGTATGCTCGCGCATGGGAGGCTTAAGCGTTTGTTTACGAATCGCGCTTAGAATAGGTAAAACATGTCTGTTGGGTAAAAGGGTTCGAATTGGTCGCTATGGGACCAAAAGGGGTGCAATGGACTCAATCGAGTCGATCATTGACCGGAGTGACTCAAATGAGTCGAAAATGTTTGAATCTAGTGGCCACGGGGGACCAAAAGGTTCGGATTGACCACAAGGGGCCAAGAATTGGTTTGGTATGGTCGGATACGTTGAAAATGGAATGACGATTGTCCGAACGACGAGACATACGTCACGCATTCGTCCAATCGGGGCAATGGAGAGACATACGTCAAACCATCCCTTTTTCATTCAAGTTTTTGGTTGAATTTCTTAGAAAACCCAAAGTTTATCAAAACATTTGGTTTGGAACCCAAAATGAGAAAGTTTTAACAATTTTGTGAAAAAACGCACGAGTTCGGCTCGTTTTGCAAACGATTTTGAAAAGCGAACAAATTCGGCTTAAGTTCACGTTTGGTTTGAAAATCATGAACAAGGTTCTTGTTCATGTTTGGTTTTGAAAATGGTGAACATAGCTTAATTGCTCAAGTTTATTTGAAAGTTTGTGATTGTAACTTGTTTTGCAAGTTATCCAAACAAAGTGTTACCCGAACTTGCGAATTTTCCAATATTATGCAAAATCCTTGAATAGGTTTGGATAAAATGAGTTTCAAACCTCCTAGGTTCTGAGCTCTTGGGCTAGAACCTCAAAAAATTGGCCATTTGGGAGCCTAAACTCAGATTCTGAGTTCTGTCATGGTCGCACTGCGACCATGACTTCGCACTGCGAACAATGCGAATTTTTGAGTTCAGAAGCTGTTTCTGAACTATTGTTCAGAAACAACTTCTGAACACACTCAGAACCTTTTAGGAGAGTGAAAAGCTTTGAGTTTTGCAATGAAAAGAGCTGGACAAACCAGTTTTAGTGTTTTGCAAACCTTGGGATTTCTTTTGAAATTCAAAAGGGGTTTTTTAGAGCAAAAGGTTTTGAACCAAAATTAGGATGCAAGCACAATTGTAAATGCAAGATAATGACTTAGAACACTTACAGAGATCCTTAGCAAAGCTCCTGCTGCAAAGGGAATGAAATGAACTTGGATGATTGGGGGCTTGCAAGGTTTGAACAAAAGCAATGAACTTGTGTAATGCTTTGTATTGGAATTGGTTTTTGCTAGTGTTTTGTGCTGGTTTTTTCTGGTTGTTTGTAAGTGTTTGTAAGCTGGAATAATGAATGAGTAGTAGTGCATCAAAAGTGTTTGTAACCTTGGGCATTGCTTCCTATTTATAGGCCAAAACCAAATCAATTTCATCATTAGAAATCCCCAAAATCCAGCTGATTTGTGGGCTATGATCAGGCTAAATCTCTTTGCATTTAATGCTAAAGGATAGAGGTAACCTTGCCTTGTGCCAAGGGTCAAGACCTTGACTGATTTCAGCCACAAATTTAATGGTTTTTTGAAAGAAATGATGATGAAATAGGGCTGGATTGCAATTGGCTGTGCTTGGGGATTGATCCTTGCAATCTTAATGGTTGGGCAATAAAAACGTGCACTGTGATGTGCAGAGGTTGGGGGAAACAAAAGGCAACATGTGGGCTGGTGTGAGGAGGATGAAAAACTGCTGAAAAACAGGGCAGCAATCATGGTTTTTTGCAAGTGAAAACCAGCTGGGTTTGACTGGTTTTGGGGGAGAAAGCAGGAAGAAAGTCCACAAGCTGGTGGCTCGCAACCTTAGGGTCAGTAGCAGGTCACTTGGGAGGGACAAGAGCTGCCCAAGGGCAAGCCAACTTGCTTGCCACATGCTAGGTTGGAAGAAAAAGCTTCTTTCCTTGGCATTAATGGCAAGTCCTTCAACTCTGGCTTTGCTGAGCCCAATTGGCCATGAATGCTGATGAAAATAATAATAAAAATGATGTGTAACAAAAACTGGAATTAAATCAAAGAAATCAAAAGTCTGCAGAAAAATCGCAGACTTCGCACTGCGAAGTCACCATTTTTGAAATGTTGACTTTTTTGGTTGACTTTTGTTGACTTTGACTTTTTTCCTCCTTTGTTTTTTTTTTTTTTTTTTATTTTTGATTTGAATGGGGTTAAACTTGCTAGCGCTTAACCTTCAATTGGGGTACTACACATACCATCTTATCTTCATAATTCACAATTCTGGCACTTACGGTTCGGGAGATGCGGCTGATCTGATGGGGTTAAACTTGCTAGCGCTTAACCTTCAAGACCACATTGAGGGGTTAGCTTTATCTGTCCAAATAATTCGCTTAATCCATAATTAAGTCTCTTAACTGTTTGAATATTAAAATCTCATCCGGTTCGAGTGCGCAAGTCCTTCGATTCTTACACACTCTATCCTTGTTGGGAGTTTAGAGGTTCCGATAATCGACCGATAACTCCTAATTCCGAGTTTCTGGGTCTGGTACTGCAATTGTTTAACTCTGTACTCGGAATTGTTACTTAGTCTACACCTCACTTTAACTTCTCTTACTACGGTTCCCGTTAAGGTTCCAAATCCTTCCTTAGAGTATTCCATAATTCCTTACTCTTTACATCTCCTCGAAGAAGACATCGCTTAACGACGCGTCCAACTGAGTTAAGGTACTTCACCTTGCTCTTAAATATCTCCTATGTTCCTGAAACTTCGCCATTAACAGGCTTAGTTACTTTACGGTTTGATGGCCACACTTTGGCATTGATTACTTCTTCGCCGATTCCTGTCTTAAAAATCTGACGCCTTAATCTTCGCTCTTCATACACTTCATTCCTCCACGGTCACATTCAACTCTCAGACATTTGTCCTAACTGTCATATACTAGATTGAGTTGATCAGGCTAAACTAGATGTGACCTTTAGAAAAATATCTGGAACCCAATGGTCCCACTACATTCATTGAATTTTTAATGACTCAAGGCACGGTCTGAATCGACCTGCTCTGATACCAATTGTAACACCCATACTAATTTTATCTAGAATATTAGCATGTGTATTAACTGATATTGGATACATTAAAATTTTCAATAATAATATAATACAATTGAATGAGTACAAATTGGCTTGTTTTATACAATCAACCAAATACCACTAAAATACATGTACAAGATTTCTGATAAACTCCTGAGCTGGTACATGACGAGCAATTGCACTCCACTCAGCGTCTCCCGGATAACTTCATCACGAACATCTTGCTTACCTGCGTACCTGCATCAGAAGGATTGGGATGAGACATAATGTCTCAGTGAGCTCCACCCAACCTACTGTTGGCAACCTCGGGGAAACCTAGGGTCGCCATGCACTAAACTGTTGGCAATCTCGGGGAACCTATGATCGCCAAGCACTAAACTCAACCCATATCGGGTTTATACCTGCTTGTATCTGCTATACTGTGTAGTCGTGAAAACTAGACTACGTTCTGCTAACTAGTGATCGAGGGAAAAACTAGGATCACTGTATGTCTCTATCATATTCTTATCATATTCACATCTCATTATTTAGTGATCGAGGGGGAAACTATGATCACTTTTCTGATATCTGATGACTAATGTCATATTCTCATTATAACATATATATACATATTTCTTTAGTTAGAAGTTAGCGTTGAACATACAATAATTATCTTGGTTCATTTTACGGAGTGCATCCGAGTGGAGTAACCCCGGAATACATCTCCCATCTACCGGTGAAATTCCTATCTGAGGCTAACACCGGACTCCTCTTATCGTCGTGCAGGACTTACATAGAAACAATGGTTGTCCACTACTAACGGGGAGCCTGGGAATCACGACTTAACTTATCTTATTGCCGTGTAGGACTTACATCTAAAGAACGCCTAACCACTACTAACGGGGTACCTTAACTCCACTACTAACGGGGAGTCATAGAGTCACGACTTATTTTAATTAACTTAATTTCATTATTTATATATATATATATATATATATATATATATATATATATATATATATATATATATACACACACACACACATATAACTTTGTAATCTTACGTGTGGACAACCCTCTCGGAGAAGTCCCATCCGGCATAATCCAGAGCCTGATGGACACGTTTAACTTTATAATTTAATTCTTGACTTTAATTAATGTCTTACTTATATGTGGCCTTGACGTTCCAACTAGCGGGAACTCCAAGAAGCACGTCTTAACTTAATCTTGTCTGAACTTGTACTTGAATGTTGAAAATTCATTCCTCGTACCATCCTACACTTAATTGATTATTCTCTCTATTCTTGCTAACCTATTATAGGTTCTAGACATATCGTTGTCATATGTCATACTTAGGGCTTATTATCCCATCTATAATAATTTCCTTGTACCCTTAATGCGTTGCCGAATTCTTGTTCACCTATTCCTTAAATGTTAAAAACCTCTCGGATATGTCAAAATGGTGTTTTTCTTAGAAAATTAGGGTTTTCATTGAAATGGTTACCAAATGCCTCGTCCGACGTGCACGCAGCTCACTGAACGAAGCACAACAACCCTGGAGGGACTGTCATAACTCGCCCAGCGAGCTACATCTCGCCATGGCGAGTTGGTCCAGAACTAAACTGATGAAACTCGCTGCAAGCTCGCCACGAGCTCGCCGGGCGAGTTTGACAGCACAAAAAATGTTCAAAACATGATTTTTCATCAATTTGACATATACAGTCTTACCCAAGCATCATAACAGCATTAGGAATGATTTGCAACTATAAATTGATGACTTGAATCATAGATAAACAAGGATTTGGCAAACATTGGGAATTAGGGCACAATTGAACAAACTTTCAAATAAAGGGATTATCACCCAAATTTACCCAAAGTGGGTTCTATAACTATTGGAACTCACCTGAATTCATTGCTTTGATTCCTTGTCAAGCTTTCCACCTAAAATCTTAGCTTGATCCCTTCTCAAAACCCTAGCTTTAGTCCCTTTTTCTTTTCTTGTTCCCTTGACCTCCAATGAACCAAGAATCACAATTTTGAGCTTGCTAGTGGGCTAAACAAGAGTAATTGTTTATTTGGTGAGAGTTGGAAGGGTTTGGATGAGGAAAAATTGAAAGAAGATTAGAGAGAAGTTGGAGAGGAATGTTAGAGAGAGAGGAATGAAGATTATGAGGGAATTTTGGGGTTTTGCCCCTTTTATAAAAATCCTGGCGTGACAATTACCAAATTGCCCTTCCTTAAAATATCTCTGATGCATCGTCTCTCTACTGATAAATACTTGAGTCTGAAGCGGGATGTTACAGTTAAGTACCGTTTGAAGTGTTTTTTTAGTTGTTTGTGCACAATTGCTAGGTGCCTAAAGAGCAACCTCAATTAGATTTTGTTTGTGTGCTACTTTGTGATACAAGGGCTCACAATGATTTTGGGCAAGCATAATTGTCCCGATATTTCGTTAGATAGAGCAACCACCATGTATTTGTGTGTATTCCATGGTACAGTTGTTGCATACATGTATCGTTTTATCTTTTGCTATTTTTGTTTTTGTCTATGTACTGCATACATGTATGCTATATAAACACAGTAATAGTAATATTTTGACAGCAAAAAAATCTTAATAAGATGCATTTCGCTTCATTATCAGTGCAGTACAATGTATATGTTTGTGTTAAGGCCAAAATATTTTCTTATCTTTTGCTATTTTTGTTTTTGTCTATGTACTGCATACAAGTATGCTATATAAACACAGTAATAGTAATTTTTTGACAGCAAAAAAGTCTTAATAAGATGCATTTCGCTTCCATGCTATGCCACAAAGAATGAGACTCTTTCACACTACACATGATATGCCATAAAAATTATTCTCTATCTCTTTATTTATATTAAAGTTTCCACCTCTTATTAGGAAAAGAGTTCTACTACCAACTTAGTCTATGAGTTTATAACTACATGATTGTACGGAATACCGCCCTTACCTTGGGTGCTTTTCCTTCGACACAAACGTCCCTAAGATTGATTCCGCACCAATGCACGAGCAAGAGTTTGAGGTTCTACACGAATTTAGAAGTAAAAATGGAGAGGTTGTAATAGTACTTTGAGAAAAGGTGAAATCTTAAGGAAGAAGACTTAACATATGAACAATGGAATGGAAGAGGAAAACAACAAGATTTTACCTTAAGGCCTACTAAAGAGTAGAGTGGATGGAGACTTAGAATTTTGATGAGCAAGGTGATGATGATGATTATGTGTGAATGGAATTATTATTATTTTGTGGAGAATTGATTCTGCCTTTCTTTTTTTTTCTTGTTGTTTTGAGAAAAGAGGTTTGATGAAAATTTTGGAAGAAAGTTGGAATTTTATTTTATTTGGTAAAAGTAGTGATGATTTTAAAGAGTGCATAACATGCATAGCATGGCATGTAGTTGTGTCATAGGTTGCCAAATGGGGCGATTTATTCTTGTGCCAAATGGGGCGATTTATTCTTGTGCCAAATAGGGCGATTTATTCTTGTGCCAAATGGGCGATTTATTCTTGTGCCAAATGGGGCGATTTATTATTGTGCCAAATGGGGCGATTTATTCTTGTGCCAATTGGGGCGATATCCGGATCATGGTCTAGTTGCATCTCATGCATCATTTGCATAAAGTTCATATTTTAATTTCCTTTATTTCTATCGAGGTTTTGACTTTTATGTGGTGAGTGTTTTACTGTTTTCTTATCTTGTGTTTTTATGTCTATATGATTGTATTTTTGTGGTTTAGGAATACTGACCCCTTACAACCAACATTTTAGGTATTGATGAGTTTGAAGATTTGAAGCAACAATGGTGTTTAACTTGCATGCACACGGGGAATAAATTTGGGTTTTCTTAAAATGTAATTTAAAATAACTTTTGAAGTTCATTAATTTTAATGTAATTTATCTTGTCTAATTGAGTAATTCAATCATCCTTTGATAAACAAAAAAAATTTGTAGCTTTCTAACCATCTAGACGCGTAATGTCTTGGATTAAAAATCCGGGGCGTTACATTATCAGTGCAGTACAATGTATATGTTTGTGTTAAGGCCAAAATATTTTCTTATCTTTTGCTATTTTTGTTTTTGTCTATGTACTGCATAGTGCATACATGTATGCTATATAAACACAGTAATAGTAATATTTTGACAGCAAAAAAATCTTAATAAGATGCATTTCGCTTCATTATCAGTGCAGTACAATGTATATGTTTGTGTTAAGGCCAAATATTTTCTTATCTTTTGCTATTTTTGTTTTTGTCTATGTACTGCATAGTGCATACATGTATGCTATATAAACACAGTAATAGTAATATTTTGACAGCAAAAAAATCTTAATAAGATGCATTTCGCTTCATTATCAGTGCAGTACAATGTATATGTTTGTGTTAAGGCCAAAATATTTTCTTATCTTTTGCTATTTTTGTTTTTTCTATGTACTGCATACATGTATGCTATATAAACACAGTAATAGTAATATTTTGACAGCAAAAAAATCTTAATATGATGCATTTCGCTTCATTATCAGTGCAGTACAATGTATATGTTTGTGTTAAGGCCAAAATATTTTCTTGTCTGTAAATATCTTACAAAATCAATTTTTTGACGTCAGCAAATGTTAAATTTCCAATATAAATTTTTGAAAAAAATTTTGCTCGAATAATCATTTAAAACAAAATTCATGTTTCTTGAAGTCTCAAATCTCAAGTATCTAAAGTGCACCTCGCATGCATGTAAGAGTAATAGAGAAATGAACAAAGTGATAGTGGCCGGCAAAGCAGCCACCTAGATAGCATTCAAATAAGCCCATATAAATCCAAATCTTTACTCCCTTTTCTACAAGGATTAGTTGTAGTCTTCTTGTTTTGAAATCAATAATTTAACTTTGATGATCATGCCAGCTCATTTTAGTATGTTAACAATTTTGTGAAAAAGTTAAAAATAATACCAATTAGAGTCCTATAATGATATCTTAAGATGTCATTGCTAATACAAACAACTTGGTTATGCTACTAGCTACATTATATGCCACTAGCAAATTTTTTTAGCAGTGAGGCTTGGCCCCTCAAGGTTTAGGTACAAATGGACTTATTGCAAATGTGTTCAATTCCAATTTGGTTATATTAATAGTTTGTATGTCTTTGTAGTTTACAACTTGTGCCATAAAAATCAAAAACACACACAAATTAGAATTAATTAGAGCCTTTTGGTATAAGAAATATGTCATTAAAAAATACCATTCGATTGTGGCCGTTAGCAGCACCTTTTAGATTAAAGGACAATACCAATTAATTAAAAACAATACCAATTAGAGTCCTATAGATGCAAGCATATCAAATGACATTTATTGCAAATGTAATCAATACCAATTTTGTTATACTATCATAGTTTGTGGTTTTTTTTTTTGTAATTTAGTTCTTGTACCAAACACACAAATATGATAATAAATTATATCTCATTTGGTATAAAAAATGTGTCACCTAAAAGTATCTGCATGTGAGTGTAGCTTAAATGATAGTAGGATGTAAGAATATTTGATATATGTTGCGTTATGGGGCAAGCATAGGAGATTATCACACTCTATTTTGAGTGACCACACAAGTGGAATTGAACACAAATTTTTTATCAAGAATCTTACAAAATTAACTATACGAGTCCCCTCAATTATACATTGTTCAACATCCATTTTTTTATATGATGTGAGAATCTTATTCACACTTGATATATCAACAATACGTTAAGGCGCATATTCAAATCCACAACGCCCCACTTCTCTGCACTTTAAGTGTGTGAGTTTTGCATCTAAACTCTTTAATAACAAGAAAAGTATCACTCCTACAAAATTGAATTATCAACAACTATATATGCGGTATGATGTTGCAGCTTAAGAAACTGTTTGGTTCATAGGAATGAGGATCCAAGTTCTATAACTACTAGTATATTGAAAGCATAAAGTTGGCATTGTGAGCTCACAAATTTTATTACGATAATAAAATATGTATGGGAAGCTTCAATTCATGATTATTGATTATAGTCTTTGTATGGGTGGGTATGGACTATGGAGTGAGCATGAAGCATGATGCCATATTTTGAATCCTCCAATGAAGTGGCCCAATAACAAGTTGAAAAAGAGAGTGAGTGTTAGCATGTGAGAAGGACTAATATCGATGATAAAGGGCACTGTATTTGGCCACACCAACTGATACGAGTCCCAAGCAAAATAAAATTGAGATTTTGAGATATCACCCCACCCATCTGATTTTGGTACAAAAAGAACCGTTAAACATCATTTTCTTTTCCTTTCCCATGTCCCTTTCACTTTGTCCTCCTCTTCAGCTTTATAAATTAATCCATGTTCAGAGTTTTTAATTTTATATGTATGCATATAGACATAGTATACATTATTTTAATTCACCAACTGCTTAGAACAACGTGCAAAACTATAACTAAGCCTTAGTTAGTAATATAACATTCATGTTATTTTCTAGTAGTTGCCTTTCGTTTAAGGAAAACTACTATAGTAAACACAGGCCGAGGTATGTTTAGATTAGAGATATTTTTATATTACATTATATAGTAGTTAACATTATTAAACCAAATTCCATTCCATTTCTAGCTTGATTAATACCTAAACCCTATATAAAAATATATATTACCTCATTCGTAGCAGGAGACTGTCCTCTGTTTGTGTTGCATTTTATTTCTTTCATGTATTGGTTGAATCAATGTACCACTCAACTAGATCTATATTTATGCTACACATTTTTTTGGTGAATTATATTAATGCTACAAGTTATAGCTATTTTATTTTTTTTGACAAAAGTATAGCTATTTTATTGAAAATTATAATAATGTTATTGATTTACTGTAATTACATGATTCTATTTGCCATAAAAGAACTATCTCAGTATAGTTGAGATGAGCTATTTACACATGATATGCCCATATAATATTCATACCAATTCTCACTTGATGGCATTATTTTGTAATATGTAAATTTCCTCATATTAATTACTTATAAAATACTTTTGTTGACGATACTTAAACCATATTATCTAATAATCAATTGAAATTGTGTAATTCCCCTAAGAAAAATAGAAATTGTGTAATTGGATATTTCATTATTGAATGTTGTCATACTCATAAGATATTTATTTTTTTAAGGGAATCATACTCCCCATAAGATTATTGGGGTCGGTCTTTTTGTAATTATAATGTAACAACAATTTATGTAAGAACAACAATTTTTCCAATCTTCGGATGAAAGAAAACTTGCTGAATATAAATTGATACGATCATATATACTGTCATGGAATAGAGATTAAATTAGAGAACAGAATCCAGCAGAAGAACACACTAATTGTTCCCCCACATATCATGTGCATAGATTCATCTTTTCTTCTTTTTCTTATATTTATCATATTCTTTTGTACTTTGAATCTTTATTTTCCCATTTTTAGATAAGAAATAAACACAAAGGCGTAGCCATGTGAATGTTTGGAGACTGCTCACTTTTTGGGATATAAAATATTTGACCCTTGTTTTAGATTAGGTCGTGCTTATATACCTATTATATATCTTACAATGTCAGAAAATCAGTGGGGGTAATTAAATTATCTAATTATAGATCAAATTCCACAGGGAAGGGATAATTTAACCTTCCCCACTAGGTGACAAGGGTTGCCATGTACCTCTTCACATGAGGAACCTCAAAAACTTTATTATCCTCTTTTACATTATCAACAAGAACATGGTAAGATGCATGATCTTTCAGCTTAATCATGTTCATTATGTTGCTGATCTCTTCTCTGACTTTGCAAATAAATATTCTTGATTCCATTTGAAAAGACATTCAAAACTTTGAAAATAAATAAATTAACAATATTTTTTTATGTGATTTAATATTACAAATTCAATCTAAAAAAAATATAACAAATGATTGTATTCCCTTAGTTTGAAACCGTGTTTGTTATTAAATAATATTATCTATTTTTTATATATCTTTCTCAAGACATAGAAATAGGGATGTCAATGAAGCGATATAAAGTTGGGAAGTACTTCCCTTATGCCTTGTGTCGATTTCATCTGCACAAAAAAGTAATAATAGTTTTTTGTTATTATTTTCAATCAAATCAACAAAAATATTTAAATTAAATCCAACCATAAAATAAATGCAATATCAAGACATTTTTGAGAGTCTTCTAATAAACATCACATATACTAAAAAAACAATAAACATCACTTATATTGAATAAAAGATAAACAAAGATAAAATAGAAACTACTTGTACATATACAATATATAAAGGGTATTTCTATAAATTGCTCAGGGAGGAGGCTCCCACAGAGAGTATGATCCCCGTCCTAGAACTACGAATGTGTAGGAGCAATTTTTACCCCTGTCCTCATCACTCGCAGACCTTAGATGCAAATTGACATCCCTACATAGAGATCAATGATTTTTGCATCCCTAACATTTTTCTTATTTCTCATAGATCCCCTTCATAGAGGGTACTCCTATTTGAGGCGTGTGAGACACAAATGTGATTATATCTCCTAGTTATGATTCAAATATTGATTTGTCACGTTCACTAGTACAAAAAACATTTATTAACACAGAGATTTTAAGTAGGCAGCTATATACCTAACTTAAAAACCCGGGCGGAGGGGAAGTTTTTCACTTCAATAGATACTATGTTGGTTAACCCCATTTAAAATTAAGACAAACACAATTACACAAATATTGTGTGAACCCTTTATCCAGCTCACTCAAACCTTCTCAATCACCTATTCTTTCACCGCCCCTAATCCCAATCCAAAACCCTAACACCACCGCCGATCCACCACCACCTACCTCTTCCTTCAAACCCTCCGGCCTCAGATCCACCGTCGAAAAGCCCAAAAAGCCCCCACGCACCTGCCCCAAACTCACCCCCGAGCTTCTTCTCTCCGATGACGGCCTAGGTTACGTTCTTCGCTATTTCCCTCGCAACTTCAAATACCACGGTCGCGACCACGAGGTTGTAATTAATCCCATCATTTTTCTTAATTAATCTTAACCGTAATCACTTAATTGTTTGTTTTGTTTTGTTAGGTTCGTGATTTGGGTAAGTTGGTTGACTCATACTCTGACTGGCACTCTCGTTTGCTACCTTATTACTCTTTCAATCAATTTGTTCATAAAGTTGAGAAAGTTGTTGCTACAAGACGTGTTAAGGTCACTGTTTCTCTTCAATTCAACTGTAATATCCCGCTTAAGCGTGGCTTTTAACAGTATTACAGACATTAAACGAAAGGAATGGCAAAACGGTAAATAATGAGAAAAGGAACAAATAGGATAAATATGAGATTTTTCATATTTATCAACTCATTTCTCTCTCTCACTCAAAGAAAACCAGCTGAGTTTCTTCTCCCCTCTCTTCCAAATTTTCGATCCTCATCAATCATCAGCCATAAATCCATCAAACTTCTTCCTAAATTCTTGTATTCCAAGCAAGCTTAGCTTTGGGGGAAACTTGGAGCAAGAGAAAGTAAAAGAAGAAAACAAGGAAGAATCAAGAGGAGTGTTAGATTGAAGCTAGGACTTTGGAGTTCTGAACTTAGCAAGCACCAATTGAGGTTTAAGGTGAGCTCCTCAGGGTTTTAGAACCCGCTCTGAGTAAGTTTTGATGCTTATAGTATTATGAGCAAGATTGCAAATTTTAGTGCCCTAGTTCCTTTTTCTTGTAATTCCTTGATTAATCATGTTGTAATTTATCAGTATGCCATAGAAATTCATTCCTTAAGCTGTTATGATGTCTGGGTATGATTAGATGAGCCAAGAAGGTGGAAATCACGTTTTGAACTTGCTCTATGCTGTCCAACTGCACGCAAAATCGTGTCACGATTTTGCAACCGTGTCATGATTTCATAGGCAGAGCTTGCCACCATTTCTGGGTAGAAAATCGTGACACGATTTCCAAATCGTGTCACGATGGCACAGTATACAAGGCCATGTTGTTTTTCTTCCGTTTTTGCACCATTCTGGCTGTCTAATACTGGTTCAGACTCAATAACAAAATGTAATGGCGAAGTGTCACTATTAAGTATTAGAAGACCTATTCCTTAGAGAATGCATTAAATACGCAATGTAAGGAAGTGCAAGAACTAGGATTATATGAATAGGTAAGCCCTAAGAGCGGCATATGACAACGAGATGTCGACCCCTTTGATAGGAAAAACAAGATCATAGATGTATTCAGTTTAGAATACAAGGGTAATAGGAACGTTTCGACAATCATAGTTTCAGTTAAGTTTATAGTGTTGGTTATCCAACAATTAATAGGTGGCTTATGAGAACGATAAGCCAAGGACCGTGTGTTATAGGTTAAGTGTTACAGGATAGTTATTATATGATTACAGTAACAGATATGCATGTTTATATGTAAAAGTTAAAGAATAATATATCACAGTCATAGGCATGTTCAGCAGACTACGGGATACGCCGGGTGAGACTTCACCGAGAGGGTTGTCCACATGCAAATTTCATAGAGGATTCCGGTGTTAGCCTGATATGATAGGAATTTCACCGGGTCATAGGGAGATGTACTTCGGGGTTACTCCACCCGGACTGCACTCCGTAAAATGAACTCAAATATTAATGTTTGTTCAACGCTAACAACTAACATAAAACTGTTTATATGTATTATGTTTCATAGTTATAGTCAAAGTTACAGTTACAGGTGGATTACAGTTATAGGAAGATTACAGTTATAGTTATAGGCGGTTTATATCCTTGGGGATAGAATTAAAGACTTGGCGATCATAGTATTTTCCCTAGTTTGCCAAGGTAGGCATGGCGACCCTAGGTCCCCTGTGGTTGCCAACAGTAGGTTGGGTAGAGCTCACTGAGACATTATGTCTCATCCCATTCCTTCTGGTGCAGGTTCACAGGCAGGATCACAGGCAGCACGCAGCAAGGGTAAGGAGAAAGCTTTGGACTGATCGTGCTGATGTTATATGATTTACAGTTGCACTGTATTATGTGTTGTTATTACGATGTAGCATGATGTATATTATCAGAAAAGGATATGAGTAACACTTGGATGTAATATTACTATGTGATGTAATATTTTGATAACTTTCAGTATTGTAAATTAATGCATCCAGTACGAAATTTAATACTCGTATAAGATCCTAGGCAATCTTATTATGGGTGTTACATCAACTCTGTTTCTTCAATGTTGAATTATACATAATTATTTAAATTTGAGATTGGATGGTGTTTTTTTTACTTAGTTTGAAATTCAATTGTTTTTCTATATGTTGATTTTAGTATAATCTAGTAGGTTTAAGCAAGATAAGTGTATTGATAAGAATGAACTTTATGGTAAATGTATCACTGCTTGAATGATTGAAATGAAGAGAAAGATTGCTAAATTTCTAATATAATCTCAGAAGGTTAAAAGTTCAGTGGATTAGAGGCCAGATTCCAAATTTTGAGTGTAATTGAAGATGAGTACAAATATGATTAGGGGCCTAACAATTACTTGACTGCCAATAATAACAAAGCTACTTAAAATTTGTAATAAGCTATAATAAGCTACTTACTAATTGTTATTATTTTTGCTGCATCTTGTTGCTATAATAAGCTAGTTAGTAATTTTTTTCATTTTAATATAACAAGCTACTTAGTGATTGTGTTTTCATTTTTTGTTTGGGTTCGATTAGGTACAATAGAATCGTTGTTTTGGACCTCGTTCCACAAACCCTAATCAGGTACGTTCATTCTCGAATATTGAATTTTCTGTTTGCGTTCAATCGAGTACAATTGAATTCGTTGTTTTTTGGAAATTTATGGAATTATTCAAATATGCCTTTGTTCGAACTTTATTGAACTGGGAAAATGGAATGATTGAAGTATCTTTATTATACAAGTATTTTCAACTTCTTTTACTTTGTAAGTTTATATGAGAGAAAGTTAATATTTTTTGCATTTTTTCTTCAATTGGTGTCTTTATTTTGTGCTACATGGTTTATAGAATTTTTGCTCGGGTTGTCCTTGAGTTTGGACAAGAACCTGTTACTGATTTTGTATCATCAATTGTAGTGCCAAAGACAACCGTTCAATTATGAGTGTGGCTACTGGCTACTATATAATGATTCATACAATAACCGTTATTTAACAGTTAATTTTTTGTTTCATCCATTCAGAGTCGCACAAACCTAATTGTTTTTAAACTCTTCGGTAAAGAGCCAAATGAATTTCCTCTTGTACTTATAGCACATGTACTTCAAGCTTTCTACTATAAGCAACTAAGAGTAACTTCTCATTTATTTCTTTTGAAATTTAATCACATTGAGGGTTTCAATTGGCAGATTCTAGATTGGTTATCCCACAATCCTACTGATATTGAGAGCTACATACTCCCTGGTTGTATTGTTTTGACCATTTATTTGCGTCGGGCTGAGGTTGTGTGGGAGGAAGTAAGCATTTTCCTTCTAAAACTATCAACCTTTATATATTGGCGGTTATTTCTGCTAGCGTACGGCAATCCTCACCTTACATGACTTGACTGGTTTTTTACAGCTTTGCTGTGATCTGACTTCTAGTTTGATTAAGCTGCTGGATGTCTCAAATGATACATTTTGGAGAACTTGATGGGTTCAAACCAGAGTGCAACATCAATGACATTCATTTTCAACGGTCTCTTCTCACGTCTCTGTTGTTATTCTTATGGTCTAGATGACATAAGTCAAACATTTATCTTTTCTTTCTACTGCTATTTTTCTGGTGCAGGTCAAGTTGTCATTGACACATCACTACATTTCCGAAGCAACAATTATAGCAAAATTTGGATTGTTAGTCCAATTGTTGTACCGACATCAAAGAGAGCTCAATTTAATGTTAAAGGTGTCAACCTGATGCGCCCTGCCACAAGGTAATCTATGTTGCTTTGTGACTTGTTAATCCTTTGCATGTTGGTAGTTAAATTAAATGCAAAATTCTTAAGTGACTTGGACCTACTGAATTTTGTTTGAACATATGTATTTTTTTTGTTGGACTAGTGTTTTATATGACCCTTAAACTTGCCCTTAGGTTAAGGTGTGCTTTAGAAGGAAAATATGGTCTGTGAAGATGCTCATGAGTCAGCGGATCAATACTCCGAGGAGCTTGATGAACTTCAGTGCATCCAATTTTCATGTTATGTACCTTTATCTAGTTTTATGATATTGTAACTTTGAATTTGTTTGATATTGTAACGATGACAAGTTTGATATGAAATTTGATCATATGATATTTCATATTAGTGGCTGTGTACATGAAATTTTAGGTTAATTTATTAAATTATGTACTATAATCGTGTTTAAAAAAAACAGAGAGATTTTAAATGGGTTGAATTGATCTAAATTATGTTTATTAAATGGGATCAGAGAACAGACTTAAAAACCAGAATATTTTTTGACCCTTTTTAACCTTTTTTAAGTGGTACCAACCGATTTAATTAAAAGATTTTAAATGGGGTCAACTGACTTAATAAAAAATTTTAAATCGAGTAAAGGGAAATACTTTAAATCAAAACAGTTTTTTAAGCCGGCCACCTATAAGTCGGATCCAGAACCGACTTAAAAAGTCATTTAATTTTTACCCCATTTAAAAAGTGTTTTCTATACTAGTGGTTGTGGAAGTCTAACACGTTTCGCTAAACTCAATCTCGTTGGTTGTTGATTCACTCCGAACAAAACTTACATGTATGTGTGACCAAGATAGAAAAAAAAAACTATCAATATTAACAAAGTTTATTAGTTTTCTTAGCGTGTGTAAATAACCTTAAAACAACAACCGAAAAGGAACATAGGAAATAATATTTTGTGATAGTTATGTAGTTTGGACTTTCTGTGCACGGCACTGTCTAGATCATTCAGCCAAACCTTAGCAGTAGGAGTTATGTTTCAACTAATCTAATAACTAAGGTATAGCTCATAAATTTATGGGTATTAATGTGTTGATATTCCAAGTGTGAGTAAAAGTCTTATATTAGATGAAAAAATGGATGTTGAACACTATATAATTGAGAGGATCTGTATACTTAATGCCTTAAGATTTTAAGTTAAGATGTGGTGTTCAACTCACTTATGTGATTGCTCAAAACCTAATGTGAATAATCCACCAGACTCCTTCATGACCCGATATAATGTGCATTTGCGATGATTTATGGGCATAGGTTAAAATTGTTGTGTGTGTGTTTTGTCTTAGTCATCTGATTCTCAAAAGTAAGGACTCTAATAATTTTAAAGTCGGTTGAGAGGTTAATAAAATCTAATTAATGATTCCAATCAAGGTTCAAACTCATATTCTCTTAAACGGTTATTAATCCTTAATTAACTTAATTAATTATTACTTGAAAACTGTTATGTATTTCATCGTGAGTACTCCTTCAGTCTCAATTATAAGCAATTTTTCACTTTTTAGGTCGTCATTGCTTATAATTCAGACCAATCAAAGTATAAAATAAATTGACTATATATTTATTTGCATGGATATTAAATTTATACGCACAAATTTTACCCGTAACAGACCACACAGACCCAGTCAAAGGTAGAGTTTGGTTTACAATGATATGAGAAGCTGCCTTGAATCTTGATTATGTAACACATGGCTAATGAATCTGGTAGCAAAAGGAAAAAATTTAATACCAACCGTACCTGGCTTAAAAGATACCCATCCGAGGGTAAGGATCCTCTTTACAAAATAAATAGAGTATGCAATTTGGAGAGAGATAGACACATAAAATAGATAGTGGATCATACTATTAAGTGGGTCTCACCATCATTAATTATTTTTTAATTTTTTTTAAAAAAATTATGTCTTTATCTCTCCAAATAAAAAAATGGAGAAGATTACAAATGGAGAAGATCTTACTCCCCATCCGAACATATAAATAAAAAATAGAAGGAACATATCCGGAGAACCAATTATACATTGATACATACATACATAAAAGAATCAGAGATTCCATGTGAGTGGGTGAGGGGAATAGCATTGTTCAAAGTGGTCCAACTGCTGAACCCTAGATAGAGGAATCAAAGTCCCATCTCTCCTTCATCATTGATTCAGTATTCCTATACATGTTTCTGCCCAATCACACCTAATTTCTCCAATAATATATCAATATAAGATGGGACATGTCTATACCGTATAAAGTCTTGTTATGATCCATATATATTTCAAGCTCTTCCCTTTGGAATATGATATTATTGCACAATAAAATGTACAAGTAGACACTGCTCTTTCCGTCTATTTTTATAGGAGTAGCTTACAAAAAAAATTGTCACTAAATATAAGATCATATACACATTCCTAGATGCATTGATTACTCTTTTTTTCAAATATACTCCTTATTAATACTACAAATGTGTCTTGCTATATGAAAAGTTAACATTAAATATATATATTTAATTAAGGGTAATCTAGTAGTAGTCACACACATTTGTGACAACTTTATTACTCCAACAACTTTTTTTAATACACGTAATTTTTGTAAAAGGGACGGAGGGAATACCTTTTATGTGCATTTTACTCTTCTTTTTACTAACGAAATATGCCTTCTAGTTTTTTGGGCTTTCCCTAACATCTAGATGATGAAAACCTTGCTTCGGATTTGGGAATAACTCATCACCTATGAAGCCCAGATACGGATACGGGTACGGGTACGATACGATACGGGTACGCGGATACGTCAAAAATTTCAAATTTAGGATACGATACGGCTTAGATACGTTTACAATTTTTTTAATATATATATTAGACATACACGTACATAAAAAATAAATAGCATGAAATCTTAAAACTAATTATACCAAGTCAAACTACAATGAAGATAGTCACCCTTTTCAAGTCATGACCAGTATAATGATCACAATTTACAAAAAATAATACTTGTGATCAAAATACAAATTAGAGTTTTGTCTAAATCAAAATATGTTTTGACCCTTATATTATAATTTATAATTCACATGTATAATAAAAGTATAAAACTAGTACAGCAAATGGTTCACAAAAAAAAAATAAAAAAAAATAAACTCATATTGTATTTTTAACACACGTATCCCGTCCGTATCCTACCTATTAAGCCGTATCCCGAATTATTTCTCCGTATCTCGAACGTATCCGCAACGTATCCCATATTTTTTTAAATAAAACTTAAATTAAATCATTCGGATACTTCTGGGATACGTATCCGGGCGTATCCGCGGCGTATCGGTATCCGATACGTATCCGACACGGGTACGGCACCATTTTGGAGTATCCGGGCTTCATAGCTCATCACCATAGCTAAAACCCATGGCAACATTGGCATACTCATCTGGGGGCATCTAATGTGTGTATTTTGGATTTAAATGTGTAAAATGAATTTCAGTGTAAAAGAGTGTTTTTAAGTGAATTGAATTCGTAATATAAAAATGTTACGAACGATTTTATTTTTTTAACACTTTCTCCAATACTCACTCTTTTACTTGGTGAAATTCATGTGAGTCTCACCATTTTGTGTGAGATCCATTTCAAAAGTATGAGATTACATGACTTTTACCTAAAAAAATGAAGTACTAGAGAAAGTGTTTAAAAGAGGGATTAGAATGTCCATAACACTTCTCTTAAAAATATTGGCATGTAAATATTACTATTGTAGTAGCAAGGGTGTTTTTGTCAACGTCCATCAAATTGATTTTTTGGGTCTTATCCATCAGAATTTAAAAGCAACAAAACATCATTTTTGGTGTGTTTTTCGTAGGTTTCTCCATCCGGGTTAGTTTTCTTCGATCCATGTCGAACATTAAATGTAGATACTTCTTCTTAAAAGAAATCAAACTTTGTTTTCCTCTTATGTTAAACTCAATCTCCGCTACTAGCATAACATTACTTTTGTGTTTGGTGAAAAAGAAATCATATAACACACCAAAATAGTATCATAATGTAATTTAATCATTTTAATGTTAAAATAAATTATACTCCAAAAATATTCCTTGGGTCTAGCTAGTTGTGGAGGTTTATTTCGAAACTCTGATGGTAGATGGCTTAAAGGGCACTCTCATAAAATTGGAAAATGCGACGCACTTTGTGCTAAAATGTGGTGATGTACTTTGGAATGCAACATGTTTGGAGACAGGGTTTCCACTATCTTCAAGTGGAGAGCGATTCAAAGATTATGGTTGATATGATCACAGAGAAGGTCAAAATCAATGGCAATATATGTTCCCACTTTGGTGCGTTGTATTCGGGAGCTCTTAAAGTTGGATTGGCATGTGCATTTCAATCGTATTTGACGAGTAAGAAAATATGATTGCCAATTGGGTAGCTAAACTTAGCTTAACAGTCATGTTATGAAGACACCTCCTAATGAGGTCTCTAGTATCCTTTTTATGACATTTCTGGGACTTAATGCTTAGAAACATTCATGTAAATATGTAGTTCTTTTTTGTTTTTGGACATCAACCCTCTATTACAAAAAAAAAAGATAATCAAAATAGTAAGGTTGTATTAAAACTTGTGTATTTATATTAAATATATAACTCTAAGAAATAATTGTTATTTTTCAATAAAAAGTTGCTACTTTTAGTTGTATTAACATGTGCAATGTTGCACATGTTAGACAAACCCAAAAAAATGTACTCCAAAAACTATATAACACACATATTTTAAACAAGGGTCATGTTAACCGGTGTCCATGAGAAACTGGTTAAGGAAGCTAAAAAATGAAGATTTAAATTGTAAATGACATTAAGGTTTTGGAGAGTTGACTGCACAACACTCAATATAATTACTACTATATTTAATTCATTGACTAAGTGTCATAGGGATACTAGTTAGAATTATCCTTTAAACAATACTCCGTTTGTACCAATATCAACACACCTTTTGTTGTTTTCACTCTTATTAAAAAAAGTTTATATGGTAGTTAATGTATTTATTTTATGTACGAGTGTGTCTAAAATACCCTTTGCATGTGTATGTAGCAACCAACAAATTTGCTTTTTCATATTTCAAGTCACTTCGTGATATTAATCGGGGGTTTATTTTGAAGGAAAAAAAAACAATATGTATATCTAGTAATTTAAGAAGGTGTTAATATTTAGAGACAAATTTTTTGTCGTGTTTATATTTAAGAATGAAGGAAGAGAGTATATTTTGAAAATTAATTATGATAAATTACAAGTTGAAACAATTTTTTTAAAAACCGGATTGAATCTATAGATTGGTTGAATCTATGGATTGAACGAGGTTAAATTGGTTGAATCATAGTAGTTGGTTTAATTAATTTTATTTTCTGCATGTTTTCCTTTGTTTTTTCTAATATTTTAATTTTTTTTATTATCCATCAATTATTATTGAATTGATTGAACCAATTGAACCAAGATTTGAGGTTTCTTTCAGTTCAATCTACGCGTAGGTTTTTTAAACATTGGTCGGAAGGCATCTCTGGTGCTGCATAGATTATTGGAGTTGATCAATGCAAGTAATAGTTATATGGAGTACAGTAACTTATTTAATTCTGTAAATAGTGAAGGTGACATGGCCTTTAGAGGAATGTGAAATGCATGGTAAGCCATATGTATGTTAAGAAACTAATTAAACAATATGTACATTAGTGAAAAGGGTCGGTGATAGAAGGCGAGAGTTTTAGGATATTAGGAACTGAGTTTTCTTACCACATTCATATAATCTTGACCATGGGAAATTGAGGATGATGGGGACCGCTCATATTTCTCTCTTCACTTCAAACTGATCTTTTTTATCACATGGAAAATGTTCCTCCATCCGTCCTATAATAATTGAGTTTTTTTTTTCATTTAACACATATTAAGCAAAAATGTATAAGTGAAAAAAAGAGAAAAATGATTTTGAATGTCATGTAAAATATTAGTATATTCAGTATTATCATAAATATAAAATAGAATATATTGAATTGAAAGTGATGAAAATAGTATTAACTAAAGTTATAATTGAAAAATAATAATTAATACTTCATTCAGTCCTTATTATAAGAAGAAAAACAAAAAAACATCGAGATCATTAAATGTTACTATAACTTTTTAAACAATTTTACAAATATACCATATAAAAAGTTGAGAAACATTAAATACATCCACTAATATTGAAAAGACAAACATGAGAGGTAGAAAAGTCTTTTAAGCAATAACTACACCTTAAAAGTTATGATATTTTCTTATAAATATGACTAAAGGATTTTTTGAAATTTTTTTTATAATAAGGACCGAAGGGAGTATTACATTGAAAAGTGAAATGAGTCAATTATTTTGAGACAAATTTTTATGTAAATGGCTCAGTTATCATGTTAAGAATTGCACAAATAGAAACTATATATATTATAAATTGTGTCAATTTATTTATTAAAAAGTTAAAATTAATGTTCCTCAATAAATATTTGCTATCTACGAAATCTTTAACATGTGCCCTTAGGGAACGTGTTAACATGACCTTTTTTTTTTTGTTCTCTTTTTAATTAATTGAAAAAGATTAATAAACGCCTAAAATCTATGAGAGATAGATAAAAAAATAAGATATTGGACGAGTGTGTGAAATTTAGAGGTGTTTAAATATAAAAGTTGTTTCCCGTAAAAAAATATAAGGGTTGTTAATTCCCGGGGCCAAGGGCCTTGTTGCACTTGCACATGGCCGGTCCTAGTTGTAATCAATCACCACACACTTGTCAATACACAACTTTATTCATTAATATCTCTAGTCTTTAATAACAAAAAAAAATAAAAATTGGATATTTTGAAAATATTCATTGAGACAAATCAAACAACATCTTATATACTAACACTTGTATTTATATATTAGTTAAAAAATATGGTCAAAGTAAATTATCTGAATAGTACACATTATCAAATTGCAACATGTATTTAAGACCGGAGGGAATACCATATTAATTTTTTATATTAGATCTAACTCATCCTTTCAAAACCAGTTTGTAAGGTGAGAAGTAGGGGTGTTCGCGGTGCGGTTTGGTTCGGTTTTGAGGCTATAAGTCATCCGAACCGCAAAATAAAGAAACATGCGGTTTGGTTCGGTTGACTTTTAAAATAAAATCCGAACCAAACCAAATCAAACTACTGCGGTTTGGTTTGGATCGGTTGGTGCGTTTTTTTCGAGATAATACAATTTTTTTCCAAGTTAAAAATATATTTTCAACAATGTTTTAAATTTCATTCAACATTATAATTTTATTTTCAATTAAAAAAAATTCCCAACTACATAGACAAATTTAAAACGTGAACAAAAAGTAATCATATTTTGTAAGAAATACAAATGACTAAGATTTTAACATTCAAGAAACTTATCAAGAGAAAAAATATGTCATTTTATAAAACTTTCTATTGAGTTTGACTATAATTAGTGTTTTTTTTATGTTGCGGTTTGGTTTGGTTCGGTTGGTAAAATAAAAATCGCAAACCAAACCAAACTATGCGGTTGAGTAAAAAAATTATCCAAATACATTTGAACCAAATGCAGTTTTTTGCGGTTTGATTTGGATTGGTTCAGTTTGCGGTTTTTCTATTAGATTGTTTCAGTTTTGAACAACACTAGTGAGAAGTAATCTCTTTATAAACTCTAATGCTCTAGTCATATTTTATCATTAATCAACGCGATACTTGATTTTTCCACTATTTGCACGTGTTTATATGAAATCAAATTAATTTGATATGAGAATTTTTGTTATTATATAATGTAATTATTAAAAAGGGTCTTACTAATTTGTGCATCAAGGATGGAAGTAAAAAATAACAAATTTGCATTAAAAAATATAATATTTTGATTTTTAAAAAATGAATGCACTACTTTTAAAATTAAATTTTTATAATGAGTTTCTTAACCTGTTTCGTTAAAGACATATGTTAGCTAATAGGACAAACCACTTGGAGGGTGGCTTGACCACATTTCTGATTATATAAGTCAGTTATAGTATAGAGTAACTTCTGTTATCATTAATTGATATGTAGAGAGAGACTGTATAACCAAAGAAGGTTGTTTTGGCACAAAAGGAAAAGGATCTTGCTCTTCTACTACAATAATAAGAAAGTTAATTACCACCAATTTTACTTAATTATCCTCACTTAATCTAATGAAATCTCTAATTTAGTGTGATCAATAGTAATTTTCAATTGAGTCATTATTAATCCCATTTGTTTGCTCTCAATTAAGGCTCATCAGCATTTTTCATTTCTCAATACTCAATTTTCTCTCCAAAAATTTATTTTCTTTTTCCCAAGCATGCAGACAAAAGAAATAGTTATATGAAAAGTCATTAAACATGAAAGTGGGATGACTCCAAAGCCAACAACAATAGAAGACAATAATAATAGAGTCGAAAAATTGAAATAAAAAAATGAAGCCAGAAAATGTTTAAAAATAAAGATTTAATTACATATTTCTACTACTAATTTCCATACAAAAATTTAATCCAAACCATTCAATTTTAGAACTTTTTCCGTTGATTTCATATAGGCGCTCACAAGTTCAAAAATATACTAAGCTAAGGAAACAAACATGTTGTTGTCATGATGCAGAAGCAAAATATAATGTCTCGAGTTTTGAGTTAAATTTAAGAGTAACTTCAGTTTTGTAATGTACTCCTAAAAAAGCGGGGGACACATTTTTCATTAATATAGAAAAATTGTGGGGGCATATTTGTTATTATTAAATATTAAAATATGAGTAATATATTTGTTATTTATACATAAAAATACGAGATAAATATATAAAATTGTTAAATAAATATAGAAAAACGTGTGACAGATATTTGTAACTGTTAAATAAATAAAAACTTGTGACAATAAAGTAAATAAAATTTCAAAGTCACAAAAGTTGTTTCTATTTAACCAATGCCACTTTTTTTTACAGAGGAACCCAGGGCTGGTCTAAAAAAAATTATTTCCCTAGACGCATCAAATTTATAGAGGAGGAATCAATGCCTCTATTATTATTTTTTATAGACATTGGTATTTTTTATCAATCGACTTTATCATGTTGTGACATAAAATTTTGTTTTAGTATATATAATTATAAAAAAAATCTACAATGAGCGCGATGCAAATATTTAACGGTTTTTTAGATATAAAATAAAAAAATATTTAATAAAAACATTACATTAATGTTAATATTTCAATAACAGTTATGAGTTTTCAAAATTTTGTCATATCGACTTTCTCATATATGTAAGTAAAATTTGTTTATGCAGATATAAACACATAAAATATGCAATGGGTGCGATGCAACATTGAACGGTATTTTGCATATAAATAAAAAAATAATTTAATAGAAACACTACCTAAGGTTTAATTTTGAAAAGAGTCACGAGGTTTTCAATATTTTATCAATATTGACTTTCTCATATACTGTATATAAATTTTTGTATATATAATCACATAAAATATACAACGGAAGCGGTGCAAACATTAAACGGTGTTTTGCATATAAAATAAAAAAATAATTTAATAGAAACACTACATTAATGTTTATATTTTGAAAATAGTCACGAGTTTTCAATATTTTATCATATTGACTTTCTCATATATGTATATAAATTTTTGTATATATAATCACATAAAATATACAACGGAAGCGGTGCAAACATTAAACGGTGTTTTGCATATAAAATAAAAAAATATTTTATAGAAACACTACATTAATGCTTATATTTTGAAAATAGTCACGAGGTTCCAATATTTTATCATATTGACTCTCTCACATATGTATATAAAATTTATTTTTGTATATATAATCACATAAAATCTACAACGGGAGCGGTGCAAACATTGAACGGTGTTTTGCATATAAAATAAAAAGTGATTTAATAGAAACACAAGATTAATCTTGATATTTTGAAAATATTCATGAGTTTTCAAAATTTTATTATGTCGACTTTCTCATATATGTACATAAAGATTTGTTATCGTATATATAAGCAAAAAAACACGCAACTAGCGCAATTCATCTTTTCTAAAACAAAAGAAATCGGCGTGATTCAACTATTTAACATATTTTTATATATATAAGAGAAAAATATTTAATATAAACATTACATTAATACTAATAATTTTCATTTAATATTTTTAAACATTCGACAATATTAACAATCTACTTATTTTTATATATAATTGGCGCAATATTACGTGACCCGTGCTTTCGCACGGGTCTTTTACTAGTTAAAAGAATTAATAATTGTGCGCATAATGGTTGCTTTCACTAATTGCAGATGCTAGTATGGTCCCATGAGGGCGTGTACAAACAAGTTTTTAAGACAGCAACAGTGACCTATCTTTCTATAATATGGACAAAAGTTGTTTTATCATTAAGTGAGGAACAAATTTTTATCCAGTTTAATGATTGGTTTTTAAATCAAGCATGGTATAAAAAAAATTGTTCAGTTCAATCCTCTGTTTTTTAGAAGATCAAACACGTCTAGAAGAATTGATTCTAATTAATTTGAACTCAAATCACTTAATGTACTCTAGTATAAATCATTTTATATTCAACTCACTTTTAGTTAAAATAAAAACTATAAATTCAATTTTTGTCACTACATAACCAAACACGGTGCTACAAATTTGTGTTTGTAGGTGATATGTCAATATTGGACACATACATAAAGGGCAATTTAATAATAATCATGTACAAAAATGTATAGATTAGTTATCCTATCAATTTTTTATATATAGTATAGAAAAATGACAATGTGGTTTATAAAAAGGAATGTAGTAGTATATTTAGGTTAATTTTATTAATTTTTACAAGTGGGAATTATATTAGGGAAATGAAGTACTATAATTTCAATGCCCACCTTAATTACACCCCCTATACATCGATCCCAAGAGATGTGAGGAACATATCTGTTTTTGTATAGTCAATGTAGAAATAGAGTAGTCTTGGGGTACTCATATGATGATCTAGTACTAGTTATTATTAGCGTAGCATGCATAGGTCAAGATTTTGAATATACATCCTTTTAGATGAACCAACATTTGTGAACTTTAATTGTTAAAACTATGTACAAAATCTAGAGTGAAAAATGTGCCAATCGATCCTAATTTTGCATTTATCAATCAACTCAAAGACAAGCAAAATCCCTGGTGCTCAAGTTGAGGATTTCATTCAATTTGCATAACAAGTTGGCATTTCTTCAAAATATAAAACTATATACATTACTCCAATGCAAGTCTCCATTTCAGTTGAGATATTTTTTTCTTTAGAAAATATAAATACTTTTATTTATGGAGTGGCATGTGGACTTGGAACTATCACTATCAAGTTGGAGCTAGATCAATTGTTATAATTGTGAAACAGGTCATAATTGTGCAGAGGACAACAGTGAAATAACTCAGCCCCTATCCCGTTTCCTAACTTCATTTAATGGTTCTTTGCCTCAGATCATAATCACTTAATGAAAATTATTATTAGGTGTAACATGTAAGTGTTCATTCAAAAGTCCTAAAGAAATGTTTGCAGCTGTTCAAATTGATGAAATTCCTAGCTGGAGATGACCTTAATTAAGGTGCTATACATCCTTTGATGTCAACTTTTTTCTGTCTGTGACACACTCCAAATATTGTACTAACATTGGCGTGTTTGTTTAAGAAGATTGAATATATATCAATTAATTTTGTAAAGTTTTTTATTTTCTATGGGGAATTCAACTCAGTTCTAAATTAGTCTTCACTAATTAATGACTAGGAGTGTCAAAGGGCTTCTCTGCTTTATTGTTAGGGGATTTTTTTAATCACTTGTTGTTAGGGGATATATTTTTATGTTTCTAGTTTTTGCATTTAGTTTGCAATTTTAACCTTGACTAGTGTATATTTAGATTTACACCGAGATCAGCAAACGAACTACCGTAATTTTGACAAAAACTAAATTTTGTAGCTTCATCAAATTCACAATGTATACAAATTTGTTAGTGAATTAGTAATCTAAGAATGAAAGTCATTTAACGATGCAAACATTTTTAACGATTGTTGACACGAAGAAAATATATAAAAAATCTATTTGGAAATTTTAATTAAGTTAATGATATTGACGTATGTTTGGTTTTACGGTAAAATCAAAGTAGGTGATAAAGTGATTCTAAACACAAAGATTGTGCTTGGTTTGGCATTTGAGCCTCCAAACACACGTTTTGTGGTGTTGTTTTCGTGGTTTCTTACTTTTAAAAAAAAACATCAATCTCATATCAAAAGTTAACTCAAAGGATGAAAGTGTCCAAATACGTTTATACATTCAACCGTCAAGAAACCTAAACAATGTGGTACTTCAAACAAATTACAAACAACTTTTAATATCTACAAAAGGAAACTTCTACATAGACATTAAAATTTGCCCAGACTTAGAGCAAACATGTAAAATTTACGGCAAACCAAACATACCAAAAATTGATTTTTGACATATTTAGATGATTAATATCAATTGAAATTTATCTTTCCCTCTAAAATTGATTTAAATTTAAAATTGTATAAGTTTTAGACTTTGGAGTGTGTTTCTCTCAAGATCTCACGTTTTAATCCTATAATGCCAATTTTTGTGGACTAATCCATACTACCTCCGTCCCTAAATATATGACCAATTTGGCAAAATCACAGGAATTAAGAAAGTTGTTAGTAGTATTAAATTTGTATATAATTACTATTGTTTTTACAATTTTATCCTTATAAAGAAAGTTAATTTATGTTTTCAACATAGTATTTATTATTGATCGAAGAAAAGATGCAAATAAATAAGGGCATGTTGGTAAATAAATAATTAATGTAATTGGAAACACCAAAGAATCTTATAAAAAGAGACAAATTTTTTTCTCAAAAGAGACTTATAATTAGGAACAGATGTAGTATAAAAGATTATTTTGTCTTTAAATGGTTGGAAGATGAAATTCAATCGGTCCTTTAATCATATATCAAATGTTAATAAAAAGAAGTTAAAATTACATTTGTAGTTTTTGTATTTAAACATGTTTTTGTTCTCAAAACTATTGTTTAATTAACTTTAACGTGCATTAAACATAAACCAACATACATTATTTTGACATGAAACTTATGAAAGTGATGCTCTCTATTACTCAAATCCAAATGGCTACTACTACTAATGCCAAAACCTGAATCATGATCTGGTTTTTCTGATGAGTGATGACGAAGGTAGTAAGGATATACTACTAGTTTCGATGTATAAGACAAGACGTTTGATTGAACGAATCCAACGGTGGAAAGGGTAGTATAGGGAATAGAAATGAAGGTGGATCAATAGAATATCAGTCTTCGTTGAAAAGGCACAAAAATCAAGGTAGTTGGGTACCTGACACGAAGGCAGAAGAGAGCATTACCCACGGTGGCTAATGGCTATGATGCTGAGTCCAACAGTAAAACGTCTCGTCAACTGCCTTATTGTGAGTAATCAACTGTTTAAAGTGGGCGCGCTGTTTTCAGTGCTAATGTTAATACTGTTCATGCACCAATAATATCTCCTATCCCAATTTTCCACCACAATAAACACAAAATTTTATCGCAAATAAAGACATCAAATGCACTGTTCATATTTTTGTCTAAATTAATATCCATCCATCTCATTTTAATACCCCCTCTATTCCTTTTTATAAGAATAATTTACAAAAAAATTGATCATATTTTTTTATGTTAATATGATCAAATTATAACATAATTTGATCATATTTTTATGTTAATATACAAAGACAAATGGTAGCACATAAAATATTGTTGGATTCGTCTCGATGAATATTTTTAAAATACTAATTTTTAATAATTTTTTCTAATAGATTATTTAAGATAAAAATTGTGAATTGGTATGTGTGAGAGAGTCAACTGTGTCAAATAATATGGGACGGAGGGAGCGACACAAATTCATCCAAATTTGTATTATCTAAAAATTTCATCTTTTCTCTTTTAAAAATAATAGTACTTACTGACTTCACCACTAACTACAGTTAACAAAGATGTTTTAATAAAATGAAATGCTAACGAATGCCCTAAGAGACTTTCTAACAACCTTGAATAGTAAATTTTTATAAAAATTAATGAATTCAATGCATTGGAAATTAAACTATTTGACTTTTTAATAAACATTTTCTTAATCAGAAATCCTTAGAGTCCCTAGGGCACTCGTTAGCAAGAATCTTTAATAAATCATACTAGTATTTTATTAATTAACAAATAAAATTTAGTATGTATTAAATATTTATTTAATATATATCTTAACAGCCACTTAGACTTTGTTTCAAGAGTTTAGAGGGCGAGAATGAGAATTACTTCAGTGACATTGAGTTTGGTGACATTAATGATTTCAGTGTATTTTTTATGGAATAGAATGAGAAATATACCCTCAATCACTATTATAAGCAACAATCAGCATTACCATTCATTCATTAAATGATGTATGTGGTCTATAATAAAGACAATATACATCATTAATTGAAAGAATCTAAAATATAGATTTTTGCTTATAATTGTGACCGGATGGTGTACATGAGTAGATGATTGATTAAAATAAATGATTATTTTTTATTAAATTAAAATAAATTATTTTGATGAGATAGAATGATTGGTTAGAAGAGAGATAGAGACAAAGTCATCAATGCCACAAAAACTCAATGTCACCCAAGTGGAACCCGGGAAGATGAGATATTTTGAGAAGAAAAAAAAGGAGGAAACAAATGAAATAAATATATGATTTTGAGAGAAAGGGTCTTTAGGGATACATTTATCTTCATAATACAAAATTTTCCTCATACAGAGGAATTAAAAAATTATATTGGGGGACATTTTAGAGGGTTTTATCTCATTTTTTTTCAATTTTGATATACGTTGTTATAATATTTTTACAAATAAAAATATATTAGTCATAAACATTAGTTTATAATTCTTTAAAGAACTACTCTTTCAAAAAATGTGAAAGATTCTTAAAAATTTCTTATATTTTTCACAACCCAAAGTTCTCATCTCCTCGCCAAACTTTCAAAAAAAAACCTTAGAATATTTTATTCACCAGAAAATTACAAGACATCAATAACATATTTAACATACTACTATTGTTTTGGATTGACGGTCATTTCCTTAACGAACGGGGTCACCTCAAGCCACAAGTGCACACACAGATCATGATATGGATTAGCCCTAAAATACATGATCAGGCCTGTGTACATCAATATAAATCGTTCATATCGGGTCCAAGGCTATCTTACTCCAATCTATTCTCAGGTGTCATTCCAGGGTAACCGTGTGGATACGATTTTTAGGGGCCAAAAACCTAATTCACCACTATAAAGGCTAACTCTGATCTCCTTCGAGGTACATATATTTTCTACCCAAAAAACCTCACACACTCGTCACATTATTACTTGATCATCGGAGTGTTTGTAAGTACATCACCTCTCTCGTGAGAGAAGGAAGCTATTGTTCACAGTTTGGCTACCTCAAAGCCGCAACCAGCATGACAAGACCAAATATCTCAAGTCCTGATGAATCATTTGGTGACTTCACTGGATAATGAACCAATAACACCACTTTCAATCTACTAGATACAATTATCAACACTCGATTCTCATCAGTAGCTACCTTTATCATTGGCCACACCCAGCCCCACTAAGTGGACGGAATCACAACTTCGTCATCATATACAGAATTAGTCCCGCGAGACGACCATGTCAGTACCTCCTCCAGCACACCTAAAGATAACTGTGCCAGACCAGAACTTCGAGATCCGAGAAATTCGGCCCGTTACCGAAGTCCATAAGACTAACAATATCCTTTAGGATCTCCTCACAACATTTAAACACCAATCAGATATCATCGCAGTCTAATACGAGCTCTTGGCCCGTATGAAGAACGGGAAGATCCAAATCCCCCGTCTAAAATGACAATGGGTTGACACCAATGTTCAACAAGACACAATCCTCCATTTGGAAGATACGATGTTTTCAGTTCCCTAGAGATCCAGAGTCCATAATTCTCAGTCCTCACCGTCGTTTGAATGGAGGTCATAGCTCGAGATCCTCCTCCAAATGTTCTCCTGTCAAATTCGATGGAATAAGAGGACATGGCAGAGGATCCTCTTAGACCACAGTTGTGATGTCAGTTCCCCGTCGTGATGTCGTCTACATAGATCCTTGTTCACTTAGTGCAACTGGTACAAGATAAGCTACCATACTGAAACGCTTTCACCAAAAGAATCCCTTCAGAAGTCATTACCACTGCAACCATTCGACGATGTTTGTCATCCGGATGACCACGTCAAAACGGAGGGCGCATTGTTGTCGTTTCACAATGTACAAGGGCCAAGTATTTAGTTCGCATAAAGTGTCAGCCTTAAAGCACCACATGACTTCAACAACTTGCTGGAAATGGTTAAAAAGTATATCCAGTATGAAGAGATGTTGGAGGCAAAAAAAAAAGGTCGTTTACGGGAATTAAGAGAAGCATAGAGCTTAGAAGGGCCACTAGTGTCTCCTAAAACACTATGAGTATTTTTGAGGTGGAAAGACTAAGTGCAAGTATACACTGTCCAGGTTATAGTATAAAAAGATATCGATCCCATAGGGACTGCGGAGCTATAGCTTCGTGTAGCTTTTCAGCAGAAAAATTATTTGTAAGAATATAAAATAATTCATTTGTCACAACAATAAATATAAAAGGTTAAGTTGGGAAAAGAATTTAAAAGATTTAGAAATTCTCAAGATGGAAAGTGTGGTTTAAACTAGGTTCAATTATGATAAAACATTACTGCGATTTACAGAGCTATAGCTTGGTACAACTCCTTTGACTCTCAGTGCTATATCCGGTTCAAAGCATCTTTAGCAACCGAGATTCACAGGGCTATATCTCTCTCCGGATTCCTGGCAAACCAATTGGTCTTAGGGAGTGTTACCTCATCCATCGTGTTAAGGCCGTAACGACAAACCGTTCAGAATACAAAGATTCAGAACTTTCGGGGTACGATTACGTAGAACTTAACACACAACAGTTGCTAGGTTTAGGTGCTCGCCTGTTCCTGACGAAGAGTATTAGGGTCACAAGCCCTTTTTCTCTATGATAAGAGTCCTACCAAAAAATTAGTGCTCAGCTATAGCTTCCAGGCTCTACTAAGTTCAAGTTAACGTTCACGCAATATCTCTTAATCCTTTCATTGGTGAGTGCTTAGAGACAAATTAATAACTAACAAACATGTTCCACTCCCATACCCAGTCGGGATCAGGGAGCTATAACATTAGAAATAAAAATGATCAGAATTTATTTATAAAGATTTTGAGTTAAAGTAGTTTGTTTGGAAAAAGTTCGGCGCTACAACTTTATATATCGCAAGTAAATAATTATATCATAACCTCACCATGTCTAAACCACTAGAAGGGGTTTAGCTCATGGAGAGCTGAACCATGGAAATGGAAATGAAGATGAATATAAATGAAAACATAGAAAACTAAATTGATAGATTAAATAGAGCCAGTAAAAGAATACAATCCTTTGAAGGAGAGTGGTGAGCCAAAATATCACCAAGTAATCTAACTCTAAACCTCTAGAATCTAGCACCCATGCTCATCTATGGAGAAGACGAGATGGAACGAGAACTCTAAAACTGATAACCCTAGCTGTAACCTGGCCTCTCCAATTCTAAGATGTATTTTCAGACCCTGACACTAACACATGGTTGTTGTTTTATAGTACAAGGCCAACCACTACAAGTTGTATCCTTTGGTCATTTTACACATGGGTTGTCCTTATCATATCCTGCCTACTCCCTAACATATTCCTTTATTATTCCTAGGATTCCAATCATTGGGGGCAACTCATATTATTCCTTATTAAGCAATGACCAGACTTGGTCCCACGTGTTCGTACTATGTACGACCCGGCTAGCGATCTATGATGCTGGATCTTTTCAAATCTTCCGCGAAACAACTTTCGTCCACGTTGCAACTTCCCACATCTTCAGAGTCATTCCTTAACCTACATCATCAAACATCCATGACAAGCATTACTAGTTCAAAAGGATTAAGTAACACTAAAAACAACTAAAATTATAAAATCCTAAAATAGGCACTGATTAGATGTCTTAGGCATTGCAATCACTCAATTACTTGTCCATTATGAGAGATAAGTGCAACGTGATAATCAACTTATTTGCCGGTTATTAGCCACAAAGGTTGTTCTAACTGGGATAAGAACAACATATGACGAACACTGCATCACCGTGAATACACCCATCTCAATGCTCCTTGAGAATAAATCTTACAAGAGTACGCAAATGTAGAGTTCAGGCCAAAAATAAATCTCACTGGAAAGTTTTATACCAACAGGGAATGCCTTCTGTCATATATGCGATCTCCAACACTTCGGACCAAAAATATGAATAATTCCACCCATCAATGTCATCTCAAGAGGTCTCTCGAGGGTCGAGGGAAAATCATGTAATTCTGTCAAACAAAAGTTGAAGGACAATTTGACAACATTCGAAGATTCAAGTCATCCAAACACCATATAACTACCAAACCAAAAGCATGCAAAATAAAATTTAGAAGGACAATTATGCTTGAGACGACATTAAATTCTAGCATTAATAAACTAGAAGAAATTTGCAAAAGAAGTTTTCTAAGTTAGTTAGAATACACATGTCATTCATGCATGGTAGAAGTTGGTTTCTTTCCTCTATAAATATTAGAATTATTTTACATACAAAGAGTCCATTTTCATTTTGTAAAACTTGCTTACACCTCCATTCACATATGATAAAATATCTTACTGACTATTTTATTCGAACAATATATATAACTCAATCATGTTTTTAATAATACAATTTCGTTTTACTTTTATCTTTACTTTTCCGCTCTTTTATGATTACTTGTTCACTTATATACATTTTTATAGCATTTTTTCATCAAGTTTTCTCTTTAAAGACCTGGGACATTAAACCAATCAACTAAGAACCCTAAGGGTCTTACTTGAATCATATATCGATCATCTTCAAAGTTTTTTTTTTTTTTCCATCAACACATGTAATGAATGTAAAAACTACCCCTATTTTTTTTAAGGAAAAAACTACCCCTATTTGTTTAGGCAATATCCGTTACATTCATAAAGTGTTGCTAATTTGTCTCAGATACACGAGTGATTTTTGCTTTTATATATAAGTGCTTGGAACAAGGCCTTATTGGTTGGAATCATAAACGCAATAGATATCATTCTCAAAAGGAAAGAGCCATTAAAAAATATGGACAAAACTTAGGTACAATTCTTTAGGTGCTTTTCGTATGGTTCTTAACTAAAAATATAAATTTTTTTGGATATAACAAACTTTGAGAAAATTAAGGATTTAAGGAAATCATGGTGAATTTAGTTAAGAACCATACGAAAAGCACCTAAACCTAAGTTTTTTCCAAAAAAAAATCTCAAAAGGAAAGAGATTTATTGTAGTAGTAATAAGTAGTAATAAAATCAAACGAGGGGTATATATGATACCACAATTTGACAATGAAACGAATTCATTGCATTTAAAACAATCCTAATTTTCAGTTTTTTTTTGGTACAATCCTAATTTTCAGTTATTGAGTTCATAACATGGCTGAAAATGTTATGGTGGCTGTGGCATAATTTGCTAGAGGCATTATTGTGTCTAACTAGTATTAATTGTCAAACCGAAATGTCAAGTGAGACACGAAATTGAGTAAAATACGTGGTTTTTTTTTTTTTTTTTTCTAATTATTTATTTTTTTGAAACAATTCGTGTAAGTTGTATACAATGAAAAAGTGAGAGATAAACATAGAATTATAGTATGGTGATGTCTACAATTTTGTCTTAAAATAAAAGGTCGTTGTCAAATACTGAAATGCACTAGAGAAGATGAGTAATTAATTAGAAAAATGAATTTGTAAAATGCGTTCGATATAGAAAATAAAATATAGATTCCAAAATATTGAATTAGTGACCAGCTATTGCTAACTCTATGGTTTGCCATGCCATTCATTAAAGAAAAAGCTATTCTACGCTTATAATTAATTGACTTTAGTTTTAAAAATGGACAATGTGGATTGGGTACATGAAGCGGACTAACTGATGAAGGAGCAGTCTCGTAATTTTAGAATTAATTAATTAATTAATTTATTTATGATGAAAGCGAAGGTCAAAAATATCCCGAGACTGAACAGTTGAATTGCGCCCACCCCGTTTTAAAGACCCGAAAAGCGGGAGTGTCTCTAAGGATAAAGGTACCCCCATACACGATACATCCCATGTCATTCATGAGTTGAGTGAGTGTGTTTTTTAGGAGGAATAGTAGTAATGGAGGATGTTTCACCATCAAAACAACAACAACACAAAACCAAATAAAAAGAAAAAATTAGAGAGTGACACAACACAAAACCACCATGACCACTAAAGTAGTAAAATTAAACAACAGAGAAGAAATGATAGACATTGATCAGAACTTAGAAAAACATATTCACAAACAGATGGGGTGCATGGCCGGTTTGTTTCAAATCTTCGACCGTAACCACTTTCTTTCTGGCAAACGCATCTACAACAACACTAAAAGACTACCTCCGGTAATTCATTCACTTAACTTAGTCTCGTTTTTTTTTTACTCGGTATCCGACCCAATGACCGACTCTAATCTCGGTTTTTTGTTTTGTTTTTACAGCCGTCACCAGAGAAAGACGGCGTCACACCAGCGTTGTCATCACCGTCACCGGTTAAAGAGATCAAAAGTGAAACAGAACAAGTCCTTCCTGTTCTGGAACTTAAGGAAGGAACAAGGTCTTCATGGAAATTCTCAAGAGAAGCTCCTAGGCTTTCTTTAGATAGCAGAGCAGTTGTTGATGCCAAAGGAGGGCTTCACCCTAGAGAGATCCGAACAAATGCAACTGCGAATCTTGAGAACGACGGTGATAAACAGCGTCGTTCTACTAGCAGTGTTATTGTTAGATTAATGGGTCTTGACTCATTACCATTGGATTCCGGCGCAAAGCTTCTGAGATCTGCGTCGGAGTCCAGAGTCTCCAGAGATCGGTTTTCAGAGCCAAAATTGAAGTCCAACAGTTACACTCAACGGAGCAATGTGGGCTCGGGCCAGATGAATAATCATAATCATCATCGTTCTAATTCTAATTCTAATGCTGTTAATGTTAATAATAATGTTAATGTTGTTAATTCTTATGGTAGCATTGATAATGGATTATGGAATGGTAAAGGTGTGGAAGGAGGAAGAGGGAAGCAGAATAAGGGAACAATGATGGTGCAAAAGAAGAGTTTCTACGACTCTACTGATTTTTTCCCTGAACCAAAGCACAATGATTTGATCTATGGAGAGATTGAGAAAAGGTTGAAGATGCGTGGGATTAACCAACCTTCTCAAAATCTCGACACTCTCAAGCATATCTTAGAGGCTCTGCAGCTTAAAGGTCTTCTTCATTCTCAAAAACATGACCAATCTCCCATTGTCCTAATGAAACCACTGAGATCTTCTTCTCCTTCTCGGTTCGAGCGGTTTAATAGAAACGGTTATGATTCTCCTCCTCCGCATTCTTCTGTTCGATCCAGTCCTCGTGCTCGTCGGAACTTGAGCCCGAGAATTGATGACCGGGCTCAAGTTAATTCGAGAAACTCAAGCCCAATCCGGAGGAATGTCCCGAATGTGGAGACGCGGAGGAGACTTGGTAATGAGGGTGTTGATTCTAGAAGAGTGTCTCCGGTTCATTCTCCGAAGATAAGTTCAAGAAGAAATGCAACCGCTCAGATAGCGACAGGAGGATCTCCCAGAATGAGAAAAGTGATTGATCCTAAGGTGAAAATGTTGGGTGTAGCAGAGGATGAATGGTCCACAGTTTCAGAGAATAGCTTCACCACCTCCAATTCACATACCGACACAGAGGTATATACAATAGTAGTTACTGTTTTTGTCTAAGTAGTCATTGTTTACGTTAAGTTTGTCAGAATCATAATGAATCATCGTGGTTTTGCAAAAACTATTAAGTATAGCTTTTGCAAAACATGTCTACTCAAAATTTGCATATAATTAATTTTTTTTGCTTAAATTTTAATTTTTTTTTTCCGGAATTTGTATTATTTGTGATGCAGAGGTATAAATTGGAAGAATACAAAGAAGGGAGGAATCTGCTTGATAGATGTGATAAGTTGCTGAACAGCATAGCGGAGATAACATCGGCGAACGAGTTACAACCGAGTCCAGTATCGGTTCTGGACTCATCTTTTTACAAGGACGAGTGGTGCTCACCTTCACCGATTACCAAACGATGCATTGATTACAATTTCAAAGGTGAGACTCGATGAGTCAATTTTCTATTGCAAAATGTGTAGCCTCTTTTTTTCTTGTCCTATTTCTCTTGGAAAATCCAAAACCTATGTGGACCAATCATTTTGACATCAGGGTTATTGACTTGGCATGACTTGTTTGGTTTTACACTGTTTCCTCAAAACAGCAGAGTCTGCTTCTTTAGTTGTACAATCACGTGGGGCTGAATTCCCAACGAATCTGTCACATTTTAATTTAATTTATGTTTATACACCTTAATATCAGACATGCACTTAATTGAGTTCATTGTGTAGTAGTGTACTTTTTATAAATAAATTAATATATTTGTGTGTTTTAGTTGCTGATTATAGTTTAAATTGTAACATTGCAGATCAATCTACGGAATCAGAAGATGATATGTGGAGTGCAGGAGAAGGAAAATCCGAGGAGGAGGCAAAATCGGAGGATTGTGATTTTGTTTATGTGTCTGAGATTCTGCGAGCTTCTAGTTACTTGCCTGAAGATTGTGACATTTTCCTTCTACTTGAGAAGCAACAATTTCGTAAGGGGAAGGATACTTCAAAAGCTTCGATGCTGCATAGGCGGTTAGTTTTCGACACGCTGCAGGAAATTCTTAACCGGAATCAAAGGTTGCCACCGTGGAAGGCAGTGTCTAAGGGAGAGGAGACGCAGCAGATTTGGTCAGAGTTTCGGAGGATACGAGAGAGGGAGGAATCTGAATCAGAGGATTTGTTTGGAGTGATATGTGGTGTGTTGAAGAAGGATATGGCGGAGGAGATGAGCGGTTGGGGTGAATGGACGGTGGAGATGGGGGATGTCGTTTTGGACATCGAACGACTCGTTTTCAAGGATTTAATTGGCGAAACTATACAAGATCTTGCTTCATTTGCACCTCAATGTAACAAACAAGAGGCGCTTCGAAGAAAGCTTGTGTTTTGAATTGAATTTCAATAACAACATCAAAGAAAACGAGGGAGAGAAAAAGTGGTGAAGTAGAAATAGTTGCATGCTTTGTTCAAATTTTAGCGCGCATGATTGCATCATTTTTATTTTTTTATTGCTTTCTAGTGATTTTGCTTTTACTTTTGTTAATGACCATGACAAAATTAGGAATTTAAAATCTGAAGTCTAGACATATCTGACCATAACTTTATGTCAATATAAAAGGAAGTGTTGGATGATCATTGTTATATGTGATGGTTAGGACTTAGAATGCAAATGTTGCAATGCAATGCGTAATATGAGGATGTCAATTATAATCAACCTTGTTAATTAATCATTTTGTTACCAACTAATTGGCTAATCATCAAACTACCGTGTAACAAGAAACATCAAAGTTTAAGCAATACACTTGAATTTCATGTAAATGTTTAGTGACCATACTAATAATTAAAGGTTTTTCACCCCATTAATTTTGGCAAGCATGAGGTCCTACAGTGTTACAATAGTGCAATGCAGCATTGTATCTGACTCATTAGCGTGCAGCACTTTTGGACTTTGAGGTACCCACTATGAACATAGTAATATCAGTAGTTCAGTACATCCTTTGTTATGTTTTTCTGACAAACGATAACGATAATTGAAAAAATGTTGTTGCCTACCCTTCATGGATATCAAACATTGTTACCTATAGACCACACCTAATAAGTTGGTCTTGTCCAGTTTCGGGACTGCCATGAAAATGGTTGAATGTCTATAATTTTTGAACGGAAAATATATCCAATGAACAAACTTAGATAAGGAAGTATCAACGCTTTGGGTCCTCATGTCTCAACTATCAATAGTACCTACTCTTCATGTCTTTCTTTATACTATTCCTTACCTCATCAGTCTGCCACATATTCAAATACCCTTGTGCTTTCAATAAATGTCATGTCACTAACAGCCTTTGAATTATCATGAATGCAATTGCACATGGTTAGATAGATATTCATATAATCATATCAGTGTCATCATGATTGAAAATGCAATATCCAAAATTAATTAGTATATTACTTTTGGGTGATGTAGTATTACTACTTTTGTTATGCTTACGATAAACAAATTTTCATTCCATTCCCACACTTAAGACATGATTAATAATTGTGCGGTCATTTAAGAGAATATGACGAAAAATACAGTTGAATGGAGGAACTAGGAAGTGTACTATTATTACTGGGCCATTGTAGTTTAATTGGTTACTTAATTAGTTATACATGATAGTTACATTAACAACTTGATTGCAACATTTCATCCAATCCCATTTGTTGGTTCTCAAAAGTAGTAATGATCAGAACAATTAAGGACGTGATGCAGAATAAATAATCCACATTTTCTTAATTTTTTAATTTCCTCAATTATAGGATGATAGGTGTGGTACAATTCTGAATGCATACGTTTCTGAAATCTATCATGTGCAATATTACAAGTCCTTGACCATGAAATGTCTAAAGTATTATACGATGCAGCAAAATTTCAGTCATCGTGGGGCTGTGATAAATTAGGGAGCTACCTAAGCAGCAGCCAGTACTGGAGTACCGGATTCCAGAGCCCTTTTCTCTATATGTGGGCCTAGCTGGACCATGCCCTTTTTTGCTAGAATTTTATATTTGAGAATTTCTTGGGGTGGGGCGTAAAAAAAAACGATCAATCATGATGACCAATCATATTTGGGGGGAAGGTCACTTTTGCGCAACCCCCTATAGCAAATCTAAGGCCACTTTTGCGCAACCCCCGATAGCAAATCTAAGGTAGACGAACCCACCATAATCACCTCTACCGCTAGCGGAAAAACACAATCAGGCCGGATTCTTGTCGATTAATCAAAATGATCCTAATGAGACTCAAAAATTCAATGATTAATCGACGACGGACATTGAGGCCGTTTACACACATACTAACAAAACTACAAAAACAAAATATGAGAGAAGAGATGAGAGAATGAGAAGAAATGTGAATGAGAAAAAATGAAAGGAAATGTTTCAATTTATAGATTTTTTGCTTGAATTCAATTGGTCGAAGAAAGTAACAGCTACTCCCTGATTGGCCACCGTCCTAACCGCCGTCCAACCTACGTGAGTTAACTCACGCTGGCCGGTAACCTGCGTGAGTTAACTCACGTTGATAATCGGCCAAAATACCGAGCGTGACTTAAGTCACGCTCATTACAGATCAACGTGAGTTAACTCACGCTGGCTTCTGGTGTAGCAGCAGAACAACATTGAATGTTGTCACCCAAGCCATTAATGACCCGTATTCAATACACACTTATAATTGATCCAAATTACACCATTTCAACAACATAATCACACATAATCGATCCAAATTACACAAATTCGTCGTTAATCACACAATCACATAATCGATTCAAATTACACAAATTCGTCGTTAATCACACATAATCACTTAATCACACATAATCACATGGTTGTGAATTCCACAAAGCATGGCCAACCACCAATCATTTGTATTCTTCTCAAAGTAACCACACAACCTAAACGAACAATCACATTTCCTTGAGCATGTGCCTTCAAGCTTCAATTTCTTCTTCGTCTTCGGTGGTTTGTATACACCACTCCTTTCATATTGCAACTTCACCATTGGATTCTTTAGACTAGATTTATCTATAGATATAGTAAATCCAGCCCTTGCCACTTGTCGCCGAACCCAACCAAGCAAATCATCTCGCTCTCACCATCTTTCATTTGTTAAAAAAAATGAGGCGGTGTTTACTTCATAACCGTGAAGCTTGGCAACACCGGTAGGGACCGGTTTAGGTCTTTCTTCCATGTGAGCTTGAAATTAAATTTTGACTTTAACCTTCACATCAACGGCTGGTTTGACATCAACGGAAGCTTCGTTGGAAGCTTTAATTATGGCAGGTTTCGGCTCAACGCCATCATTCACCACATTTTCAATCATCACTATGTCTATTGAATAGAAAAATAACAAGGAAAAAAAATAATAACTTGCGCAACAAGCTACGAAAGAAAAATAAATTGGCGCAAAAATTCAAATACTGGGCACCAGCGTGACTTAAGTCACGCTGGCTAACACCTGCGTGAGTTAACTCACGTGGAGCTCCAGCTTGAGTTAAGCCACGCCCAGACAATGTTCCAGACTGACAAACCTAGCTAAAAAACCAGCAAAATCAAGAGAGGTTAGAAGATAAATTACATGATCTTTGACGTTTGATGAGCGTAGAAACTTGCTTCCTGACGATTTGCAATGATCTTTTGGGTTTTTTAGATGTGAAGAGGGAAAGAAAATGTGGTTTGAAGTTGGAACTGCAGGGTTTTGTCCCAAAACAGTAATGCATCGCAGCGTGACTTAAGTCACATTCGTTTATACCGAACGTGACTTAAGTCACACAGGGGTATTTTGGTCAATTTCTATGGGAATGAGCATTTTTGTTTGTGGGAAGAGCAACATTCTTTTATATTTGAGAATTTCTTTTGGCTCCTTTCTAAAATTCTTATTTTATCTATTAAGATTATATAATCCGAACGTTTATTTGTCGTTTTCTTTTATAGAATCTGAAAGCCATCAGAAAAAAGAAAATATTTTGTTTTTTTTGTCATTATATCACATTCTACCTCAACAACAACAATATAATTCAACAACAACATCATTAACTGCTTAATACAACAATGTAATATAACAACAATAATAATTGCGACAACATAATTAAACACAAACATGATCGTGGATTAGCCAAACAAACTTCCTTAACAACACGTCTCAATTTCTTCATATGTCATGGAACGAATCGAACTTGTCATAAATTCATAATAGCATGAACAAATCTCACCACGGTAATGACTAACTCAATAAGTCCCTTCAAACTATATTAACCAAATAGAAGGTACATAGTTCTCACGCCGTTTTCGCTCTGGACTTTCATCTGGATGATCCGAACACGTCAATCTGAATTGCTCTTCGGACGACGATGCTTAACAAATGACCATCCTTCTTGTGTCGTTATGGTTACAACAAAACCATTAATTTGGTAAAGTGGATTCTTTAAGCCAGATAGTGTAACATTAACACTAGCCCTAAACAAATAAGTTTTCCCTTGTTGTAGTAAACTACAACTTGGTTAATGTTCATTTCTACTTGATAAGTGTTTATATTTTGTGGTGTGAAATGCACAAAGAAAAAACACAATTCACCAATTTGTAGAAGTTTCTGTGAGTTGTGGACCGTAGAAAAACCTGTACTTGAGTGGTTCAAATTTCATAATCTGAAATGTATCAAACCCCCACTCCACAAGTTTTTAATCTATCTAAGAATCAGTCTATTGACAGGTTTCAGATTCTATAATCTCAATGGGTAAACTATTTTCAATTTTTTGAATCCAAAGTATGGATGCACTAGATTTTGCAACATATACACTTTCTTAACATAATATATAACAAAATAGAACATAATATGATAAAATAGAACAAAATAGAACACTATATGACACATAATATTATCCAAATTTAATACGCATCGGTTATCATATAATTTCAAATGAGTTAAAATTAAACAAACGATAGCCGCATGATCATATAGCTTGAAGACATACATACTTAAACATATTTAAAAATAGACAAATATTAACATCTCTTAACTCACTTTGAATTGTAGAAACTGAAATGATGATGACTCCATTTTGGGTTTCATATGCCTAAGGGCATCAGAAAAAATTCAATCAAACCACAAATATTTGAAAAAATTAGTGCTCATCTCTTATAGTTGTTCAAAACATCACTGTAAATTAATAATTTATTTTCAAGTGAAAGTGGCTTAGCACCACATATATGAGGGAGGTTTTTGAGTGTACCGGTAGACTTGATCTTTAAATTAATAGAAAAATGAGTTGTTTTTTTTAAAGAAAAAAATTATTTTCTATCATTTAAAATTATAAAAACTAAATCATGCTCAACAATTTTGCGGTCTACAAGTTTTCGGACAAGCAGAAAGAGAAAGTTTGTAGGTTATTTGGATGATTTGGATTATTTAGAAACAATGAAGTAATCGGATTTTTGGTCATAAGAAAACAACAATGATGCAAGTTGTCTCGCCTATCTTGTATCTTGTATTTCTTAGAAGAAAATATGTTTCTCACAAAAACATACCAGAACAATTTTTAGTCCTTGTTGACAAAAATAAGTTGAGACATTTAAGTCTGTAACTTAATCATCATGTAAAGCCTCAACTTTTATGTTGATGTGTAACATTTCATTCATCATGTCGGTCTACCATATCTCTATCTTAGTTACTTGTCATGTCACCAAATTAACACAATTTTGTTTTCTTTCTTTTAAACGCAAATCCAGCAAGGAATCAAAGTACCAAAACCAAACTACATGAGAAAAGTGGTCGGTAACATTTGCAAAAAAATAATCCAAAATACATGTAATCTTGTGGTTTTAAGTTAGAGAGATGTTATTCGGACACACAAAAACTCGAAATTGTATCTGATACGTTATTATGAAATAAAATCCGAATAAAAATTGATTCAAATCCGAAGAATGAGAAACAATAACTTAGAAAGCAGAAATTGTATGACTAGTGTGACACCAAAAAAATGTGTCGAAGAAACAACATTTCTTTTAAGTTACATTGTTGGACACCTAAGTTGAGGGCAATGGCTTGAATGCAGGGATTCCAACTCAATATAAATGAATTTGGAGGTGATGTGAGGAATAAAGTCACAATGAATAAGAGTTAGGGTTAAGAAATATAAATGATAATGGAGACCTTTTTGACTAATTTGACTTTTTAGTAAAAGATTAATTTTTCGTATTTATGTTCTCTTGTCACTGGATGAATTAACAACATATGTACAAACTTATGCAAAATCGGACACAAATGCGAGCACAAAAAAAAAACACATTTGTTCTAGCCGCTAGACTACTTAACCAATAATCAAATTTATCTCAAATATTTTGTTCAAGATAAGATTGAGTGTTCATTCTTTTTTCCCTTCTCATTTAAAAAAACTTTTTTGTCTGCATCTCTCCTTACCAAGTTACCAATCTCCATCTTCCATTATGTATCTCTTTTTGGTCTTAGTTTGCCATCCCTATCAAAATCCAAGGACTAAGGTTCTTTGTCTATTGTATGGACAATCATTTCTCAACAATCAATTCATGTTATCTATCTTTAGGCACTGAAAGAAACTAAACATTCAAAAAGAAGGAAGATGGTTCGTTTTTTTAATCACAAAAAAAGGTCACATATATAGACTTAACCATGCATGTGTCATGTGTGAAAGATAAGTGGGTGAGTAAACTGGGCACTGGCAGTCCAGTGGCACATGCATGTCTCTGCCTTAAGAATTCAATAAATTTGTCCATTGGTATGGCTATTGGTTACTGTTGTTTCTTCACGCCTTGTCTCCTTCTTTGGGGTCCTTTGCTGTATGATAATGAACTAATTGCCAATTAGGGGTGTGCAACAATATGGTTAACTGGACCATATTAGTGAACTGAACTGCACTGCATCAAAAATAACTGTAACCAATTAAATGGTTCAAGAACTGAACCACATATTTAAAACAGACCAATTAACCAAACTAACTGGTTTAAACTGTATCTGAACCGTTTTTTTAAATAGATTAATAACATTAAAAAAATTAAAATCTTTTATAGCCTCCAAATTGAAAGTGTCGTACCACCTGGATGAGAGAGAGGCTTACCTGCGTAGTGAGAGAGAGAGTTTGAAATTACAGCATCAACATCACAACTAGAAATGAAAATGTGTTAATTAAATTTAAAATTGAACCACTAGATTCAAAAATGAAATGGTGAAGATGATTGAAGCGGCGAGATCTGAAATCTATGAAACCGATCTGAAAAATAGAAACAATAAGAAGTATAAGATTCAGAGTTACCCGTGTTAGGAGCGTTGCGTCACCGGAATTCGGCGGAAACACGGTGGTGGTGAACATTGAAATGAAGACGTTGACAAGAATCACGGTTACTTTCGAAAAAAATAATCCAGTTTTATTAAAATGCACTGAAATTGGGTTAAAAAATAAACCAGTTTTAACAAAAAAAAATGGTTTGACAAAAAAACTGGTTTGAAACCAGTTAAATTGAATTAGACTGGTTCAAAATTATAAACCAGTTCATAACTGGTTTTAAACTGAACTGAACCTGGTTTGAAAAATTAACTAGTTTTTATTGAAATGGTTTTTAAGAACTGAACCAAACCATTAATGTGGTTCAGTTCAGTTCAGTTTATGAACTGCGAACACCAATGCCAATGCGAACTACTTATTTGGCATCATTTGCGGACTATGCTTTATTGTTTTTAGCATGTACATAATAAAGATTTATGTAAATTTTTAGATACTCTAAATTTTAGTTGGATACCATGGGTACCACATAGCAAAACTCATTTAAAATTTTATTTTATTTTTTAACTGAATTTATGTGAAAATATGTCATATCGTTGTTGGTGTACATTCTCAACAAACTTCATAGATACCACTATTTTCGTCAAAGATTTATCAAGGTGAACTTAGTTTTGATACTTTTTACATTATTGTCATGGAAACATAACCATACACATGACTTTTAATATAGATTGTAATTAAAATCAAATATTTTTAATCATCCGGCGATTATAATTAAATGGCAATATAATCAAATATTTACATTGACAATTTTTTTATCTGAATAATGGACCCTTTATGAAACTTACAGACACATAAACAAACCAAACATGTAAATATGATAAGTGTCAAATTAGCGTTAATTTACATATATAAAGCATTACATTTATTAACTTATTTCGCAAGAAACATCATAAAAAAACTTTAATTCTTTTTTTAAAGGAAAAAAACTTTAATTCTTGTAAATAAGTTCGAACCAAGTTTGTACTAGTATACCTTGTATTTTTACTATTTTGTTCCACCACAATGTGTATTAATTAAAACAAGAATGAAGGCTACAAGTATTAGACCTAAAAGAGGAAGATCTAGGTCTCCGCCCGATGAGCTAAACCACTCGCTCATCAAGCATATAAGAGACCAAAGTTCTGAAACAGAGAAAACATCCAACGAAAGAAGTACCTCACCCAACAAACAATGGTGCTCTAAAGCCCACTTGGATGAGCTGGCAATTCGCTTAGCGAAGAAGAGGTCTCGTCTGGTGAGCAGAGGCGGATTAAAATCCCCATTTGGCAGACGTGGCAGAATCCTATTGGAAGAGAAACGGATGTTCGATAGCGAACATCCCACTCACTTGACGTAGGGTGACTTTCATATTCTATAAGTAGAGGATTACATGCTCATTTTATTTCATTCACTCGGTAGGAAAATTTTAGAGAGAGAGAGATAGGGTCTAGGACAAAGAAATAGGGCAAATATGAGGTGAGAACATCGAAAGCTTGTAGATAGTTGTGGTCATGATACGCAACATGTGGGAGGGTATATGACCCTATTATAGATATAACATTTATTGATTTATTTTGTAATTTAAAATTATATATTATAAATTGTTGCTTTAATATACTAAGTTGTTTTTTTTATATAGTTTGGATTTATGGATATTTTCCCGCCATTTGTGATAAGAGAAATAGTGGACTAGTGCCTGAAGATACTTCCACAGCGAGTAGGTGTAAAGCAAGACATTTCGTGGATGGTGGAATTGAGAAATACTAACAGAGGCTTGATGAATTGAGAAATTTAGCAATTTTAAAATAAGTATTGTTGAACTTAATTGTGATTTATAATTTTCACCTCTTTCACAACTTATAACGAACTTGTACTTTCTTCCTCTTATGCCCGTACAGGAATCAACAGGTTAAGATAAAAAAAAGTATAAAAAGAAACTTTTTTAGACCAAAAGAAATGAGATGCAAATTTTGAGAATGAAAAATACTCTTTTACATCAAAAGAAAGGAAGATCAAACTCATAATTGCAATGGTTAATATATGTGATTAACTATAGCAAAACCTATGCTTTATTATTTTTATTCTTTAATCTACATAAAGTTCAAATTGAAATGTATTAACCATGTTACACATTAAGAGTATAACCAAATTGCCGCCCTCCTGAAACTGCATCAGGATTCCATTGAAAGCATTGTATAGACCCAGTTTTAACCTTACATGGTCCCGATTCTTTTATTAGCCAATGACATTCGGGGTCACATTCATTCTCGTCTCGGGTTTGAACATAAATATCAAAGTAGTGATTTTCATTAACCCATGAAAAGCGACAAAAATATAAAGATTTCTTTATAATGAATGAAGGTACAAAACTGAAGATGTAACTTTCTGCAAAATGTAGTGTTCGGAACCCAAAATCATAATTTTTGTCTTTACAATCCACACCGAGCTGGTAGCCAGTCATGTTGTTGGTAACGAATACAGTTACTTTCTGACCGACCACGGTTTTACCATCCTCAAATTGCAAAGCAGCGATAATTGTTGGTAACAGAGAAACTAATATAACAAATTTAGATATTGTAACCATCTTGGTTGCTCAACAGATTTATTGATGCAATGATATTGAACCCTGTGATCAGTTTCAAGTTATAAATAATGTTAGTCGAATGATAGGAACTAATTTTTTTTATTGCAAACTATACTAACGAGTGTCATACAGTATTGTTAGACAAGTCTAAAGAAATATCTTTTTTTATGGAAAGTTGTATTTTTATTAATTTCAAAAGAGATATATTTGTCCATTGTAATTAATTGCAGTGATTGAATAACGAGTTATTTTATAAAAAAAATTGTGTGAGATAAAAAAAAATTTAAGCCAAAGAAAAATATATTAAATAAAAAAGAAAGAGATACAGAGACTGAGAGGACATTAAACCTGACCCAAGAATACATCGTGATGACCAAATAGAACAACCGTAATTTATCCTAACAAAAATTCATCCATCACGTGCGCAACCTAGTCATACTTGTTTGATTGAACTTTATTAGAAGGGTAGGGGAGGGGAGGAAATATAGAGAATTTTTTGTTCCCGCGAATTGGAGTTTTTCGGAGGGGTGAGAAAGCAAGCTAAGAACAAATTCAGCTAAAAAACACCAGTTTTTTATGTATGTTTTTTAGCTTTGTATGATGAGGATATCCCAGGATACCTCAGAAGTGGGAAAAGCAATTTTCTAAAACTAATGAAGGGATGAAAATCCACATAAGAATGCAATAGATTGCATTGAACTTGTTCTTAGGTTTGGTAGCACACAAAGGTGGAGGGACACACTTGTTCCAGCCCAGCTGGCCTGAAAGCCTACGCAAGAAAATGAAATATTCAGTCAAAACACTTCTCACTTAAAATGATTAAATGAACACTATTTGAAATAAAGGACATTATGATATCATTCTCCAATTCCATCCTCATCACGCAGTACACAATTTTCTAAGGTTCCTGGTTGAATAAATCACTTGATCTCATATGAAATTCAATATAACACATCCATAGTATCTTAACAATAGGAATTAAATTGCACAGAGAGCAATACTCTAAAGATTAAATCGATCGTTTATTCGAAAAAAATATTTGAAATTAATTGTTGATGAACGAGATAATATGTCCATGGTCCGTCCATTTAACTAATGTTTATAGAATGATATTTTTTGTAATTACTAGATCCATACCTGCTGCATTAACTAAGACACTTAGTTGCATGGTTTTTCTTAGCCTTGCCTGCATGATATGTGAAGAGATTATGTTAGTCACACTATTCTTCTGTACTCTTCCACTCTATTATCTTTTGCGTTAATTTTTCACATAGTATCTTAAACCAATATGACACTTTAGTAGAGTGCAATCAAATCTAGTATTCCTCTGCCAGTAGCATCTCTCTGAGGAAGTGCAGCAATAATCTGGATGGAGTCACATTTTTTTCTCTTCCATTTTACCAAGTTTGCTAAATTTTGAAGGCTTAAGAATAATTGGCATGTAAATAAATGTAAGCAATATTCTCAAAATATGTATATTACAAAGTTTATAGCAGGGTTGCTTGAGTGCTGGATCATCAGTTGATGCTGGGGGTTCCTGGCCAAATATCATCTCACAACTCATGTTATCAAAATCTGTAAATCAAAAGACAGTGTAACAACCAAATTGTATATATATTCATTTAAATTTAAGTGAAAAAAGAAATGCAATTGAAGTTTCTTGCAAAAGATAACAGTGACATATTCCCTTTGGTACCAGAATCACATCTTGCAATCATTTATATCCTACTCTTAGCCACTGCAACATGTATCCTTACCAAAAAGTGGTTAAGGATATGGCAATCTGGTGACAACATCGACTTCAACGAAAACCTTTTTGTCAATTCAACTTTGGATGAAATCAAACAAGCACAAAGAGAAGTTTTCATCAACTTCATCACAAATTGGATTGCACACTTCACTAGCCGTCGCATTAACAAATTTTCTCTCATGGTTTCGAACCCTCAAACTTGTGGGGAAACAATCGAACGTTGTGTTGCTTTCGCGATACAACGCGGTGTGAAAGATTTAACTTTTGATTTCTCAAATCCTAAATGGGACTAGAACAATTTGGATGAAAAACATGCGTTGTTCCAATTGCCAATGCATGTTTATCAACTCAGACTATTCCTCGAATCACTAAAATTGTATTCATGTGATTTTGATATGCCAGATTTTCTTAACTTTGGTGCACTCAAAGACGTTTCTTTAGGTTGGATTGAAGTTCTCATCGATACTCTCAAAACTTTGTTATCAACTTGTAAGACTATTGAGAGTTTGAGTCTTAAGAGGTGTTAGAATTTAGTGGACTTTGATTTGGAAGATATTGTACAATTTGGATTAAAAAGATTGGTGCTAAACAAGTGTGATACGTAGTGTATCAAATTAGATGCACCAAATTAGATGCCCTAATTCGATCTTAACTAGCTTCCTTTAAAGCTAGTGCATCAAATCATTGCATAAATCACCAAATCTTTTTAATCGAAGTCGTACATTATCTTCCAAATCAAAGTCCACCAAATTTCAACACCTTGTTAAACTGAAACTCTCAATAGTATTACAAAGTGATAACAAATTTTTGGGAGTATCGGTGTGAAATTCAATCCAACCCAAAGAAACATCTTTGAGTGCACTAAAGTTAAGAAAATTTGGCATATTAAAACCACATGAATACAATTTTAGTGTTTCAAGCAATGATCCTAGTTGATAAACATGTGTTGGCAATTGGAATAACGCATGTTTATCATCCAAATCGTTCTCATACCATTTAGGATCAAAGAAATCAAAGTGAAGTGTGCAATCCAATTTGTGATGAAGTTGTTGAAAACTTCTCTTTGTGCTTGTTTGATTTCATCTGAAGTTGAATCGACAAAAAGGTTTTCACTGAAGTCGATGTTGTCACCGGATTGTCATATCCTTAACCACTTTTTGTTAAGGATACATGTTGCAGCGGCAAGAGTAGGATAGTAATGATTTCAAAAAGAAGTGATTCTGGTAACAAAGAAATATGTCACTGTTATCTCTTGCCATGGTTATGGTTCTGTATAAGAAGATGAAAATAACTATGTAGGTATGGTTTCTGAAGAATACAACAATGGTTGATTTGTGAGTATATGGGGTGTGTGTATTCATTTATATAGATTTGAATAGGTGTAAGTTCCAATGTTTAAAGATGCAACCTTTGGAAATTAAGGTATTAAATTGCGGTCTTAATTTTGGATTGATAGTTTTTCTATTTTGATATGGATCCGGAGTTTTATTTTTTACTAAAAAAAAATGAATTTAATGTTTGACCAAAAAAAATATTAATGATATGTACTTTTGAAGTAATAAATTGGAGCTATTTGGTAGCTTAGTTATGTTGCAATAAGATGCAACCTTTGGTCAAAGAAGCGTTTTGGTGACATGGTGCTTTTTCAGGAAGCTAGTTAAGGTCTTAGCCTTAATTTGGATTGATATTGTTCTATTTGTGCTCTACCCATAATTTAATATTTGACACACTAACTATTTATTTCTTAGTTAGGTCTATTTGCAACTTGCAAACTAATTATTTGTTTGGCATCACTCTAAGTTTGTTAAAATTATATAAGTCACTATGATTTTGCAAAAGCTATGTTTAGAATGATGTTGGATTTGACGAAATCACAGTGATATTATGTGGATAATATTATTGGGCAGTATGTATCGTCCTATTCAACATCTAAAGACGAGATTGAATTATAGTGAGTCACTATTGGACAAGATGAACACATTGAAAGTAGGTCTCGGTAAAGGGTCGTCGACCACGACTTATAAAGAAGCGGGCTTGTGTACCCTTATCCGACGATGAGTCAGGATAGACGTTGCGTTTTGACTAAGTCCCCACATGAAACACACCTGGCTTTGACTCGGTCTAGAGAGTTGGAATAGAGGTAGATCCCATGATCCCCCAAGTCCTCTACTATCCACTAAATCCTCTACCCCCCACAACTCCTGTGACCAGCAAGTAGAGAGAACTACATAGTTTTGAAACCTCAGTCGAATTAATACTCAAAAGACCAGCAAAGTCTTCTTCAACCTAAGTCTCATCTCACCACCACATAAGAGAGGATCGTTGGTATTGTACTCACCCCGACTCCCCGAATACACTGTGATTTTGATTGAAGTTTCAAACTATAACTTTGACATAATGATGGTGGCTGACCAAACTTACTATGAATTCAAACATATTAATTTCAACAAAATAATGGTGCCCACTTGATGATTTTGTTCAACCCACCGTGAAATCAAACACTGAGTGTGTATAAAATTCACTAAGTGGTATATAAATGGGCCATATCATTGAATTGATGAGAGCAATGATCTTTTTCATTTCGTTTTGTTTACGGGACCCATGTGTCACATTTTGTCACTTTGAGAAATGTACACGTAGATAGTGTAAATAATCAAAGTTCAATTGTGCAGTTTGAAAGTTCCTTGAAGAACGAAACTATTAAGTTTCAAACATTTATAGAATGAAATTATTATTCTCAGACCTTCACCTAAGTGATCCGAGTTGGCTTTATAAGCTGAAATTTAACTATTTGCATTTCTTGCATTTGTGTTGAAATATCACCAACTGCTTCCTTTTTCGTGATGGCATGTCCCATATTGATGAGAATTATTATTCTTAGACCTTCAACTAAGTATAGTATGACTTACTTATGCTTTGATTTTAAATCAATTTACTTAAGTTTTTGGATGATACTGGCTTTAGAGCATGTTTCTGAAAATTATGCTCAAGAGAATGTGTTTTTCATACAACTGACCTATCCAGACTACTCAAAATGTTACACTTATTACTGTAGATTTTTTTAACTAGAACAGAGTGACAATTCGTTACTGTGATGATGTCTTTTACTGGAGGATAGTGAAAGATAAGGTAAATCTGCAAAACTGAAATGATATTGAATTATGTGGTGGCTGACAAGATGATTAAATAACTAAAAGAAATATGGTTGTCTGATGATATTAGGATTTGCTGGATCTTCTTTCCATCCGCCATACCCCAACAAGAATCAAATGTGTTCACTAATGAAGATCGCGACAATGAATTTGATGAAGACATTAAGGAAGATGACAACAGATTGATGAAGAAGACATTAATATTTTTGTTTATACTCTTGTAGTACTTAAGATACTTTGTTTAGGATTTGTTTCTTGAATGATAGTACTCAAAATACTTTGAATTGAACTCTTTATATTGTGAATATTTTGATATTAATATTGATTCTAATTTTTGTATTACATTTTATACTTTAAAAAGTTGAACTTATTCTATCAAACAAATAAGTAAAAATGATTTTCATTATGCCTTTTTTCTGCCTAACTTTTACTTCTCCTACCATGCGGGTTTTCCTGCGGATGTACCTGCGAAAACTATTTTCCTGTTGCTTTTGTTGCGGAAGTACCTGCTTTTTTTTTTTGTAGAAAACATTTCACGGGCAAGAAAACTCATTCAACTATAACTTAAAGTTTCTTGCTGATTTTTGTCACATTTTCTTAGGAAATCTCCACAGGTAAGTTTCCTGCGGTTCCTGAAATCCTCAGGAAACAATTACCCACGAAGGTATTACATGGGAACCTTAATCCTCGGCAAAATCCACAGGAAGCAGGTTTTCTGCGAAAATTTTAGTGAAATCTGCAGGAAATACCGCAGGAAAATCGAGAGTTTCTAGTAGTGAGAAAGAAACGAACAGGAGGAGAGAGTTGTTCTCAGCCTTGTGGTGAAATGAATAACAGAAAAATGAAAGAGGAATGAAGGAAAAGGCTTATATATACGTGTGATAAAATTACCCTTACGCCCTTCTTACACTGGTTTCTTCTAATACGTTTAAAAGACACTGCTAACTGATAAAAAATTTAAGTGGGATATTACATGAAATTTGTTTGGTTGAACTTTTTTAGAAGGGTAAGGGAGGGGAGGAAATATAGAGCAATTTTTTGTTCCCCCGAATTGGAGTTTTTGGGAGGAAAGGGAAGGCAGGCTAAAAACTAATTTATTATATTGACAAAACTAACCTTAGTTTTTCTGTTAAAATTCTAAATTACTCTCTTCCATGTTTTTTTGTTACTTCTCGTCAATTAAATTTTTTGTTACGTCAATTCAATTGTTTTGTTGCTCTAACAAAATTGATACCGTAACAATTCTCGTCAATTCATTTTTTTTACGTCAATTCAATTGTTTTGTTGCTCTAACAAAATTGATACCGTAACAAAAACAAATCTTATTCAATCTTACATGAATAGCAAGTACCAAGATGAGGAATCCATATGTTACATCAATTCATTTGTTTTTATTGTATTTTAGGGTTAATATGTTTTTACCCCTGCCATATAGGCGAAATTTAATTTACCCCTGTAAAAAAAATGGAGATCCCCCTTGTAATTTAAAAATTCGTTGGTTTTAGACTCTCGGTGCATATGACTGTGCAGAAATTTATGGGTTAGCAGGCTTTTACCCCCTGTCATATAGGCGAAATTTGATTTACCCCCTGCCACATCAGCGAAAATACACAGTCATATGCACCGAGGGTCCAAAACCAAAGAATCTTTAAACTACAAAGGAGGATCTCCAAAAAAAAATTTTACAAGGGCTAAACCAAATTTCGCCTATATGACAGGGGGTAAAAGTCTATTAGCCCTTTATTTTATTACCTGCATTTTTTCACATCCATTCCTCTTTTTTTTTTAATTAATTTATTTGTTTATAATATTTATATATAATTGTAGCATATGATCGATGTAAGATTTCAAGGGTAAAAAGGTAAATTACTTTTAAAATCTCATTCATCCCCTTATGAACCAAACACATATTTAATTAAAATATCTCAACTTCTCTCCCTTTTCATGTTTTGAACCAAAAATATATTTAATCAAAATATAGAGTAAATTACACTCCTCTCCCTTGAGAAATACTTAAATTACACTACTCTCTCCTCTTATGTCAAAATATATTACACTCTCGTTACTTGAGAGAAACTTGAATTACATTACTCTCCCCTCTAATGTTAAAATCTACACTTCACTGCCTTAATATTTTATTTTTATTTTTAATAGTATAACAATGAAAATTTAACGCACACATAACGATGAAAAGGAGTACGGATCTATATTATTATAATCAAAATTTGAATCATATTTTTCTTTACGTTTGATATACAATATCATTAACATATAGTTTAAAAAATTATTATAAAATATGATACAATACGAAATTAATTAATTTTTAAAGTTACCAAACCAATGAATTATGGGTAATATAAAATGTATTTTATACTCTAAATCATTATATTAATAATAAAATAATCAAATTGTTTTTATGGTTGATATTGAAATTAAAAAGAAATGAATTACTTTTTCTTGAATGATGGATCAAAATTTGAAGATATCATAAAAATATTTATTTATGTAAATATGGATTGAAATATAGTACATAAATAATTCTTAGGGGAGGGGATTGTAATTCAAACATCTCTTAGGGGAGGGGAGTATAATTTAATTTAGGTTTTTACTTTCAAGGGAGGGGAGTGTATATTGTAACATAAGAGGGAAGTGGAGTGTAATTCAAGCTTCTCTTAGGAAAAGGGAGTGTAATTTACTCTAAAAATATATCCTCTCCCCTCTCTTGCCCTCTCCATCATTAAAATCTCTTACATCCCCTTCCATCCCGTTGAACCAAACGGACCCTTACTGAAATACATGTTGGGCTCCAATGAGGCGATATCAGTCTGTACAATTTAAGCTTTTTGAGTTTTATTTGAATTTCGACAAAAAAAAAGTATTATTTGAATTGTTTAATATAGGATTAAATATGGTTAATTGATTTTATTTCACTCCTTCTTTATTTTTTCTTTCAATAAAATCACTTTTGTTTTTAACCAAAGAATTGGGTTCAAGTGGTTAATGAGTTTTATCAAAGGACGAATTGTTTAAGGGAATTTGAATTCGATTCATTGGTGGAACAATTATTGGTCGAAATTTGCTTACCTCTCAGCTTAACTCTAGATTACTAGAGCTTTTTTTCTAAGAACTGAAAGGTTGACAAGCAAAAAAAAAATATCACTCCTTTTTTTTGTTCACAAGTTTCTACTCAACTATTAAAAATCACTAGGTCGGACATCGTGAATGAGATTCGCACCCTGCCTTCTCCACTTGTATGTTTGACTTTTCAATGGCAATTGTCATGTCATCTTTCTACCAAAAAAAATAACGCTTTTTTTTACTTACTTTAAAATGTCATTTTGTTCCTTTCAATACTTACATTTTCTCCATATGGAACAGTCAATTAATTAACTGATAGAGATGCAAATTCCATCACTCTTATTCAAAATACTTTTTGCGTTTTTGGTAAACTCAAAAAATTACAATAATTAATTATTGCATTTGTTTTGATGTTTTTTAGTTTTTTTCTTATTATAATAAGGATCGAATGAAGTAATTAATGAAGCACTTACAAGTGCATATTAATAAGCACACTTTAGAAGGTCGTGCCTTTGACTCAGGAACCTTTTCTTACGCATAGCATAACGTTCTTGAAAGATGAATCTACTACTATCAAAGAGTCTTAACAATGAAAACTTAAAAAAATTGCATTGTTAACTACTCCTTTTATGGATGAATAACTTATGTAAGCTAAGAAATGAATATGTTGTGAAATGTGAAGGTAAAAGTGTCACCTGCAAAGGGAAAAACACAATACGGATGTTATCCGTGGATATGAGAAGTGAGATAAAAAGAAATATATGTTAGAGAAAATCTAAGTAGATTTAAGTTTATATATATATATATATATAAAAGTTAGTAAGTGTACCCACTTTTATATTCCTAAAAACTCAATTTTATCTTTAATAAACACTATTGGGGTGATTCGCCACCTTTCTTTTTATCTACCCAAGAGGGATATTCAATAATCAATAGTCACTCTTTTCTTTAGGCCATTAAAAAATAAACTATTTTCTTTGGGGTGAGTGGGGGCTCAAATAACAAATAATCATCCTGTAATGTAACATTATATGAATGGATAGTGGTAAACAATTCCGTTGACACTAAAAAACTTGAGCCCTTTATGAACTTTAAAACTAATGAAGGGATGAAAATCCACATAAGAATGTAATAGATTGCATTGAACTTGTTCTTAGGTTTGGTAGCACACAAAGGTGGAGGGACACACTTGTTCCAGCCCAGCTGGCCTGAAAGCCTACAAGAAAATGAAATATTCGGTCAAAACACTTCTCACTTAAAATGATTAAATGAACACTATTTGAAATAAAGGACATTATGATATCATTCTCCAATTCCATCCTCATCACGCAGTACACAATTTTCCAAGGTTCCTGGTTGAATAAATCACTTGATCTCATATGAAATTCAATATAACACATCCATAGTATCTTAACAATAGGAATTAAATTGCACAGAGAGTAATACTTTAAAGATTAAATCGATCGTTTATTCGAAAAAAATATTTGAAATTAATTGTTGATGAACGAGATAATATGTCCATGGTCCGTCCATTTAACTAATGTTTATAGAATGATATTTTTTGTAATTACTATTTCCATACCTGCTGCATTAACTAAGACACTTAGTTGCATGGTTTTTCTTAGCCTTGCCTGCATGATATGTGAAGAGATTATGTTAGTCACATTATTCTTCTGTACTCTTCCACTCTATTATCTTTTGCGTTAATTTTTCACATAGTATCTTAAACCAATATGACACTTTAGTAGAGTGCAATCAAATCTAGTATTCCTCTGCCAGTAGCATCTCTCTGAGGAAGTGCAGCAATAATCTGGATGGAGTCACATTTTTTTCTCTTCCATTTTACCAAGTTTGCTAAATTTTGAAGGCTTAAGAATAATTGGCATGTAAATAAATGTAAGCAATATTCTCAAAATAAGTATATTACAAAGTTTATAGCAGGGTTGCTTGAGTGCTGGATCATCAGTTGATGCTGGGGGTTCCTGGCCAAATATCATCTCACAACTCATGTCATCAAAATCTGTAAATCAAAAGACAGTGTAACAACCAAATTGTATATATATTCATTTAAATTTAAGTGAAAAAAGAAATGCAATAGAAGTTTCTTGCAAAAGATAACAGTGACATATTCACTTTGGTACCAGAATCACATCTTGCAATCATTTATATCCTACTCTTAGCCACTGCAACATGTATCCTTACCAAAAAATGGTTAAGGATATGGCAATCTGGTGACAACATCGACTTCAACGAAAACCTTTTTGTCAATTCAACTTTGGATGAAATCAAACAAGCACAAAGAGAAGTTTTCATCAACTTCATCACAAATTGGATTGCACACTTCACTAGCCGTCGCATTAACAAATTTTCTCTCATGGTTTCGAACCCTCAAACTTGTGGGGAAACAATCGAACGTTGTGTTGCTTTCGCGATACAACGCGGTGTGAAAGATTTAACTCTTGATTTCTCAGATCCAAAATGGGACTAGAACGATTTGGATGATAAACATGTGTTGTTCCAATTGCCAATGCATGTTTATCAACTCAGACTATTCCTCGAATCACTAAAATTGTATTCATGTGATTTTGATATGCCAGATTTTCTTAACTTTGGTGCACTCAAAGACGTTTCTTTAGGTTGGATTTAAGTTCACATCGATACTCTCAAAACTTTGTTATCAACTTGTAAGACTATTGAGAGTTTGAGTCTTAAGAGGTGTTAGAATTTAGTGGACTTTGATTTGGAAGATATTGTACAACTTGGATTAAAAAGATTGGTGCTAAACAAGTGTGATACGCAGTGTATCAAATTAGATGCACCAAATTAGATGCCCTAATTCGATCTTAACTAGCTTCCTTTAAAGCTAGTGCATAAAATCATTGCATAAATCACCAAATCTTTTTAATCTAAGTCGTACAATATCTTCCAAATCAAAGTCCACCAAATTTCAACACCTCGTTAGACTCAAATTCTCAATAGTCTTACAAAGTGATAACAAATTTTTGGGAGTATCGGTGTGAATTTCAATCCAACCCAAAGAAACATCTTTGAGTGCACTAAAGTTAAGAAAATTTGGCATATCAAAACCACATGAATACAATTTTAGTGATTCAAGCAATGATCCTAGTTGATAAACATGTGTTGGCAATTGGAATAACGCATGTTTATCATCCAAATCGTTCTCATACAATTTAGGATCAAAGAAATCAAGAGTTAAATATTTCATACCTCGGTGTGTCGCGAAAGCAACAAAACATTTGATTGTTTTCCCACAAGTTTGAGGGTTCAAAATCGTGAGAGAAAAATTGTTAATGCGACGGCTAGTGAAGTGTGCAATCCAATTTGTGATGAAGTTGTTGAATACTTCTCTTTGTGCTTGTTTGATTTCATCTGAAGTTGAATCGACAAAAAGGTTTTCACTGAAGTCGATGTTGTCACCGGATTGTCATATCCTTAACCACTTTTTGTTAAGGATACATGTTGCAGCGGCAAGAGTAGGATAGTAATGATTTCAAAAAGAAGTGATTCTGGTAACAAAGAAATATGTCATTGTTATCTCTTGCCATGGTTATGGTTCTGTATAAGAAGATGAAAATAATTATGTAGGTATGGTTTCTGAAGAATACAACAATGGTTGATTTGTGAGTATATGGGGTGTGTGTATTCATTTATATAGATTTGAATAGGTGTAAGTTCCAATGTATAAAGATGCACCCTTTGGAAATTAAGGTATTAAATTGCGGTCTTAATTTTGGATTGATAGTTTTTCTATTTTGATATGGATCCGGAGTTTTATTTTTGACTAAAAAAAATATGAATTTAATGTTTGACCAAAAAAATAAAATTAATGATATGCACTTTTGAAATAATAAATTGGAGCAATTGGTGGCTTAATTATGTTGCAATAAGATCCAAACTTTGGTCAAAGAAACGTTTTGATGACATGGTGCTTTTTCAGGAAGCTAGTTAAGGTCTTAGCCTTAATTTGGATTGATGTTGTTCTATTTGTGCTCTACCCAGAATTTAATGTTTGGCACACTAACTATTTATTTCTTAGTTAGGTCTATTTGCAACTTGCAAGCTAATTATTTGTTTGGCATCACTGTAAGTTTGTTAAAATTATAGTGATTCACTATGATTTTGCAAAAGTTATGTTTAGGATGATGTTCGATTTAACGAAATCACAGCGATATTATGTGGATAATATTATTGGGCTGTATGTATCGTCATATTCAACATCTAAAGACCAGGTTGAATTATAGTAAGCACTATTGGACGAGATGAACACATTGAAAACATGTCTCAATAAAGGGTCGTTGACCACAACTTATAAAGAAGCGGGCTTGTCTACCCTTATCCGACGATGAGTCAGGATACACGTTGCGCTTTGACTAAGTCCCCACATGAAACACACGTGTCTTTGACTCGGTCTAGATAGGTGAAGTAGAGGTAGATCCCATGATCCCCAACTCCTCTACTATCCACTAAATCCTCTACTCCCCACTACTCATGTAACCAAATCTATAAATAAGAGGTTAGATGTCATCAAGGTTTTACAACTCGAGAGTTTACCTCAACTCGTTTTACCTAGGTAAACTCGACTCGAGAACTCGTACGAGTTTACCTAAAATTAAAATTATATACAATTTATTATATACATGACATATATAAGCTAATATAATATTGTAAATAGGTCAATAATGCAAAATATGACTTAATTATAAAGGCAAAGTATACCCAACCATAATAATAAAGTGTTATGCTCAACTTAGCATCAAAACACAAAAATTAACGCCCAAAATCATAAGTTTCATAAGTTAATGAGCCATTCAAAAAACCATCCAAAAAAGCAAGTTTCACAAGTACTTTGGGCGAGTGCTCTCTATTGTGTTGTGTGTTTTGTTCTTCGTTGTTTAGAAGAAGATCGCGCGTTCATCTAACACTGGTACTTTGGGTTGGGCTTTAAAAAATGAATTGGATGAAAAAAATGGCCCAAAACAAAAAAAAATGTGATTTTTTAATTTAAACTTGTAAACCCGTCCGAGTTTACCGATTTTACTCCGTGTTAACTCGCTCAAACTCAGAAAACTTTTTGATTTCACTAAAAACCGAGTTTATGTCTGAGTTAACACGATTTTGACACCTAAAAACGTAAATTCGAGTTTACGAGTTAACACTCGATTTGTGGAACACTGGATGTCATAATTCATTCAATTCTTCCAACCCCGCACTACCAAATAGAGAAATATGTAGCTCTGATTTCCTAAGACGCTTAGGGATATGTAGGACCTGTGAAACCTAAGTCAAATTAATACTCAAAAGATCAGCAAAGTCTCCTTCAACCTAAATCTCCTTTCGCTACCACATAAGAGAGAATCTTAGGTATTATACTCACCCTGACTCCCGTAGTACACTGTGGTTTTGATTGAAGTTTCAAACTGTAACTTTGACATAATGACGGTGGCTGACCAAACTTACAACGAATTCAAACATATTATTAATTTCAACAAAATAATGGTGCCCACTTGATTTTGTTCAACCTATTACACAATGAAGTACCAAAGGAAAAAAAAGCATGGCACTCAACTTACTTGCAGTACAAGTCACCGAAACAAAGCTATTGTAATGTAGTACAATTAGAGATTAAGTGTAGTACAATTTAGTTTCCAGTAGTACACAACCAAATGTATAAATACTTGTTGTACCATTTGATCAAGGTTAATGAGAATCTTCACTATTTTCCTCTATTCTTAATATGGTATCAGTCTTATTCTCTCTCTCAATGAGAGAGAGTTTGTTATGATTCAGTTACAGCTTCCACCATTGAAGCTTGTTTTTCAAGCTTTTTCATCTTCTTCTTTTCTTGTTTCTTTGAACTAGATTCATCTTCTCTATTCTTCTTCTTGCTTTGTACACTACTTGCAGATTTTCTTTTCTGATTCTCGTTTTTGTTCGTATCTTGGAGCTTCTTTCTTCTTTGATTTTTGTTTCTACATCATCCTTTTCATCATGCCTCCTCGTCAAGCTCCTCCTATTCTTCAACCACCGCTGCAAAGCACCGATTCCGTTTTTTACGTTCATCAAAATGAAGGTCCCAACTTTGTTACGGTTGCTCCTTCACTTAACGGTTCTAATTAACTCGCATGGAATCGTTCTATGAAGCGTGCACTTGGTGCGAAGAATAAACTCGCTTTCGTTGATGGCTCCATTATGGTTCCTGCACTTTATGATCTAAATAGAAGTGTGTGGGAACGTTGCAATCATCTCATCCATTCATGGATTCTCAATTTTGTTTCTCCTTCAATTGCTCAAACAATTATATTTCATGAATATGTTACTGATGTTTGGAACGAATTGCAAGAACGTTCTTCCAAGGTTGATCGTGTTCGTGTTGCTGCCTTGCATTCCACCTTAGCAATCTGAAGCAAGGTAACAAAATTGTGCTTGACTACTTCACTGAAATGAAGTCCTTGTGGGAAGAACTCATCACATCGCCCTATGCCAAATTGCACTTGTCTTCATCCTTGCCGTTGTGAATCTATGTGTGTTGCTAGCAATTTTAGGTTAGAGGATCAAGTCATTAAATTCCTCACTGGATTGAATGACACCTTTTATGTGGTAAAGACTCAAATCCTCTTACTTGATCCTCTACCTTCTATTAACAAAGTGTATTCTTTGGTTGTTCAAGAAGAAAGTAACAACACTGCTATTTCCGCTACTTCCCTTGATGATTCAAGCATTCTAGTTAATGCTTTTGAGGCAAGAAAACCATTTGGGCGTGGCAAGGGTTCCTCTAGTTCTTCCAATACTAAACCTTCAAGATATTGCACCTTTTGCCATCACACTAATCACATAGTTGATTATTGCTATCAGAAACATGGTTATCCTAATGCTAATAAGCCTGTTGTTTCTGCAAATGCTACTTCCTCTGATGCTTCTGTTGATACACATGCTACTTCTGAAGGTAGTTCTGCTAGTTCTCAAACTGGTTTGACTCAAGAGCAATATGTTCTTCTTGTTTCCTTGTTGCAACAATAAACTGATTTATCTTCAGCACCTTCTTCTTCAACTTCCAGTTCAAACCACATTACTACCTCACCTCCTATTGTTTCTTCTCCAGGTATACACACCATTGTTTCTTGTTCTTTAAATGTTCCATCCCATCATTGGTTAATAGATTCAGGAGCCAATGAATATGTTTGTTCATCTTTACATTTACTCAGTTCTTATTATCAGATAAAACCTCTCAATGTTACTTTACCTAATGGTTCTGCTATCATTGTGAATCATGCTGGTACTGTTAATTTTTCATATTCTTTTCATATTACTAATGTTCTATATTCTCCTCATTTTAAAGTTAATCTCATATCTGTCTCAAAACTGTGTAACTTGCTATCTTTCATGTTTCCTTTTTCGCTAATCAGTGTATCATACAGGATATGAGCTCCCAGAAGATGATTGGTTTGGGTGATCCTAGTGATGGTCTTTATAGATTGAGAGTTTCCCCTCCTATTTCAAGGCCTCAAAGTTTGTTTGTTTCTTCAGCTTCAAGCCATTGTCATCAGTCTCAAAATAAAGCTTGTACTTTTCATTCTAGTTTAGTTAACACTGAAATTCCTGCATTTGCTCTTTGGCACTTTAGATTATGACACTTGTCTAATCAAAGATTGTCCAAGATGCATCATATGTACCCCCTCTATTTCCATTGATAATAAAGCTATATGTGATGTTTGTCATTTTGCAAAACAGAAAAAGTTACCTTATTCCTTAAGTTCTTTTATTGCATCTGCTAAATTTGAATTGTTACATCTTGATATTTGGGGTCCCCTTGCTATATCATCTGTTCTTGGTCATAGGTATTTCATTACTATTGTTGATTATTTTAGTAGGTTTACATGGACCATTCTCATTAAGTCTAAAGTTGAAGTCTCCTCTCGTATTAAAAATTTCATTCAATTAATAAACACTCATCATCACATTACCCCCAAATTCATTAGGTCAGACAATGGACCTGAATTCCTTCTCCCTGAGTTCTATGCATCTAAAGGTATCATACACAAGAAGTCTTGTGTTGAAACCCCCTAGCAAAATGGTAAGGTGGAGAGAAAACACCAACATATATTGAATGTAGCTAGAGCCCTTATCTTTCAATCCAAACTTCCTAATCATTTTTGGTCTTGTGCAGTTTTACAAGTTGTTTTTCTTATCAATAGAGTACCTACCCCTCTACTTCAAAACCATTCTCCTTATCAAGTTCTTTATGACAAAATGCGTGATCTAAATTCCTTTAAAGTGTTTGGTTGCTTGTGTTATGCCTCTACTTTTCAAACACATGGAACCAAGTTACAGTCTAGAGGCTATGTTTTGTTTGATCTTCATTCAAAAGAAATTTTTATTTCAAGAAATGTTGTCTTTCTTGAGTCTATTTAACCTTACACTCCTTCTTCCCCAAACTCTACTTTTGATAAGGAGTATTTTTCTCCTTCTTAACCTTCCCCTCCTGTCATTGATGATACTAACAGTTTCATCCCTCCTCTTCCTAATTCTCCTGTCATCCCTACACCTCTTGTCATTCCCACACCTCCACCTCCTCCTCTTAGGGTTTCTACTAGAACTAGAAAAAACTCCTTCTTACTTACAAGATTTTATTTGTAATACACATGTTACTCATAATGGCTATTCTTCTCACAGTAAATATCCATTATTCAATTTTATTTCTCATACACATTTATCTGCATCTCACTCAAAATTTGCTTTGTCCCTTGTTCATCACCCTGAACCTACTTCATATGTTGAGGCTATCAAGTTCGATTGTTGGAAACAAGTTATGCAACATGAACTTAATGTTCTTGATCAAACTGGAACTTGGAAAATAGTGGATCTTCCTCTAGCAGTCAAACCCATAGGGTGCAGATGGGTTTACAAAGTCAAGCACAATGTTGATGGCTCAATTGAAAGGTACGAGGCACGTTTAGTAACAAAAGGCTACAACCAGATTGAAGGTTTAGACTATTTTGATACTTACTCACCTGTTGCCAAGCTCACTACTGTCATAATGGTTATAACTTTAGCCTCTATTAATAATTGGTTGTTGCATCAATTGGATGTGAATAATGCTTTTTTGCATGGAAATCTCCAAGAAGATGTTTACATGACCATTCCACCAGGTGTTTTTGTATCTAAACCCAATCAAGTTTGCAAGCTATCCAAGTCTTTATATGGTCTTAAACAGACTAGTATGAAGTGGTATGAGAAGCTTACAAATATTCTGATCACTAATGGACACAAGCAAGCAACTTCTGATGCTTTTCTATTCATTAAGAGCACTTCTGAAACTTTCACTCTTCTTTTGGTTTATGTAGATGATGTGATTCTTGCTGGTAACTCTATCTCTGAGTTTACCTTTATCAAGAATATTTTACATGAAGCCTTCAAAATTAAAGACCTTGGCACTCTCAAATATTTCTTAGGACTTGAGGTAGCTCACTCAACATCTGGAATTTCTCTATGCCAAAGAAAGTATTGTTTGGATCTTCTGGATGATTCATGTCTTCTAGGTTCTAAACCTATTTCAACTCCCTCTAATCCATCCATCAAGTTACATAATGATGATTCTCCTCTTTTCTCTGTATATCAGCTTACAGAAGACTGATTGGCAAGCTTTTGTACCTTAACAATACCAGACCTGACATTACTTATATTACTCAGCAACTTAGTCAATTTCTCAGCAAGCCTACACAAACTCATTACACAACAGCGATAAGAGTTCTCAAATACCTCAAAGGATGTCCAAGACGTGGCATTTTCTTCCCTAGGACCTCAGTGTTGCAACTTTAAGGCTTTACTGATGCAGATTGGGCTGGTTGTAAGGACACTAGACGTTCTATTTCAGGTCATTGCTTCTTTCTTGGCCACTCCCTCATTTCTTGGAGAACCAAGAAACAAGCTACTGTCTCTAGATCCTCCTCTGAAGCAGAGTACCGTGCCTTAGCTTCTGCTACTTGTGAATTGCAGTGGTTGCTCTATCTCATCAAGGATTTGCAACTAACATGTACCAAAGCTCCAGTTCTTTACTGTGACAATCAAAGTGTCATGCACATTGCTGCTAAACCTGTGCTTCATGAAAGAACCAAACACCTTGAAATTGACTATCATATTGTAAGAGAAAAATTACAAGCTGGTCTTTTCAAGCTTCTTCCAGTTTCCACTCATGATCAGATAGCAGATTTCTTTACCAAATCCTTGTTTCCACAACCTTTCAATCTTTTACTCTCCAAGTTGGGGATGTTAGATATCTACCAACCTCCAACTTGTGGGAGAATATTACACAATGAAGTACCAAAGGAACAAAAGCATGGCACTCAACTTACTTGCAGTACAAGTCACCAAAATAAAGCTATTGTAATGCATTACAATTAGAGATTAAGCCAACTTGTGGGAGAATATTACACAATGAAGTACCAAAGGAACAAAAGCATGGCACTCAACTTACTTGGAGTACAATTAGAGATTAAGTGTAGTACAGTTTAATTTCTAGTAGTACACAACCAATTGTATAAATACTTGTTGTACCATTTGATCAAGGTTAATGAGAATCTTCACTGTTTTCCTCTATTCTTAATACAACCCACCGTGAAATCAAACACTAAAGGGTATATCCCTAAAAAAAAATCAGTAAGTGTATATAAATGGGGCCATATCATTGAGTTGATGAGAGCAATGATCTTTTTCATTTCGTTTTGTTTACGGGACCCATGCGTCACATTTTGTCACTTTGAGAAATGTACACGTAGAAAATTGGGGTCTTTCCTTTTCCATTTTTGCGGCCCCCCATAAAGAAGTTACAAGACTAAAATCAAGCCTCTCAAAGTGGGTTCCTTAATATAATGTCATGCCAAAGTTTTTGCACTGGAAAATTAATTAAATTAAAGAGTGGCGGTTCAAATTGAGAAATACTTCTATGATCACAACCCTACATTATAATCATTTAAGCGTACACATACAACAATACACATCCTTCAAATTGGACCTCTCTAACGATTTTTAACATTAACTAAATCACATATGTAGCGTAAATAATCTTCAATTTAAGAACTAAGATCCTCTCAAAAAAACTAGGCTGATGTATATTTTAATGTATAGTATCGTATGTATCTTTCAAAAACTAATTTGACTGCTTACTAGTAAATAGTAAATTAAATTGGTGTATGCAAAGGTAAATAAAACTATACTTATTCATGAATTTGTGGCCATGAATATTTTGATGGGAATGCTTACTTGGGACCATGTTGACTGGCATACCAAACGAGTCCTTTATGAACAATTGAGATGGCATTTTGCAGAGATTAATACACATCCCAACACAATTTGTTTCTTCTAAGAATCTGCACAGTTTTATTTAAACAAGTCTTAAGACAGTGGAGGAGAAGATGTTCCGTTGCTTAGGTGAAATGATTAATTAGAAGCTAGTATGATTGAGCTAAATTTTTTATTAAATGAATCAATGTGTTACATGTTTTTTTTTTGGTAGAAAATGTTACATGTGTTTCTCATCATTAGAATAATGGATGTAAATACAGAATTACTATTTGGTATTGCCAATAACTTTGATAATGATCATAAATCATGATAGTCACAGTGTGAATACAGAATTAGATGTGGAGCATAATAATTGGGCAAGTTTGAGACCAGGATGTGCCTTTAGGTTGGGTGTCTTTAAGTTGGAAAATAGTGAAAATGTGAAATTTATACATAGTGTGATATTCTACGGTTTAAAATGAGTTAGAAATACATGAGCAATTTAAATAGAATGATTAAAATGGAGATCATATTTTACACTTTTATGTGAAAATTACACATTAGAGAACTCATTTTTAGGGAATACTACTTGAATAATGCAGACAATTTTCTATTGAAGAAAATTTTAATTATAGAAAACTAAACGTACCTGCATTTTTTTATGTGGACAACATTTTTTTCTCTTCTCCCGTTGACCTCTGACTCTCTCACCTTTACACAGTGAAACTAACTAATGAGATTTATGTTTTAGATTCATCAACAATGAAAGATTAAAAAGTAAAAGGAAAAAGCTAACATGTATTTTTAGAACACTTGTTGTGAATCAAATATAAAAACATTGTATTGAAAATGGTGTATTCAATTATTTTAAAGTTTACAAAAATAAAAAATTGCCTCAAAAAGAAAAATAACAGAGAAATTTATATTCCTTGAAATGAATGAAAGACTTTATATAGGTGTGAGTGACAGAGATACAAATGTTTTAGGTCCTCTTTTTTAGTAAAAAAATGGGATGGGGCTCTGTTAGAATATGGTAGGTACTGTAACTTTATTGAGTACAAAAGGTCAACATTGGAAGCCATATAGTCACCGGACTAATCACCGACATACTACAAATTATAAGCTAATTATTAGTAGTTTATAGTTGTTTAATGTTAATATAGGGTATAAAAGAGTTAAATGTCTAGGTTCGAATCATGAAAAAAAGGAGAAAATATTACTCTCCGTACTAAATGATATATCATTTTAGCAAAATTTGTTGTTTCAAATTATACGTCATTTTATAATATAAAGGAATCATTAATGTTTATTTTTCTATTATGTTCTTACTATTTATTACTTTATTTTTTTTTCAATTATTTTAATTTATGTTTTTCATATAATTAATGAATGATATTTTTGTAAAACAACTCACAATTACTCTTTTTTATACAACATTAGCTACATTTCTTAATTTATGTGAAATTGATAAAATGACATATAATTTAGAATGGATGGAATAATATACTAACATTTGTCATTTTAAAAAAAAATGACGAATTACACCGTGAGTCATTGTGGGGTTCATGTATCAATTCTATAGCCAAATCAATTCAAGTCAAAAATATCTAAACATGTTAAAATCAATCGTATCAAGTATGTTAACAGCATATAAAAGCAATATAGTTTGGGTAATTTACCTCGGAGGGACCGAGTAACCAAGCAAAGAATAAAGTGGTGAAGACGGCAAAATATTCCCTTGATAATTTAGATGGTGGCATCACTCTCCTTATCTGCCCTTCGTCATTCACAATAGTATATTATATAAATAAACATAGTAATTAACGTCATTATATTATATACTATAGTTTTTTTATTTACTAATTTATATATTGTATATTATGCTCAAACATTCAAAGTGAGAGCAATGACAACACAAAAATTAATAAGTTGAACAATTCGTTAGCATTTCCCTTTAGCATAAAAAAGCATAGTAATAAAGAAAAGAAAAAAAAAACTAATGTTGCAAGGAAGAGATTACATAGATTAAATTCCAACATATTGGAAATAATTAATTAAGGTCCGTTTGAGTTGGCATATTAAGTGTATTTATCCGCATATAAATACATGTGATGTGAGAATATTTGCGAGAACCAACGGAAATTGCTTATTTCATGTTCAGTTTGTCTCCATAAGCTCTTCAACTTAGTACAATTTATGTGAAAACAATTTGACTTTTTTATCTTGTTATAGAAATAGATTTTTCATAAGCACTTGTATCATTGTATGCGTAAGTGTCTAATTGGGTTGTTTATACAAACAAAACCTTAGTGAACCTGGAAGTCTCCACAAACTAGTGGATTCTTGAAAAGGAATAACGAAAAGTAGTGTTTCATTTTTATATATCTAATCCTATCATGCCAAACAAATGGGAAGTGGGAAGTAATTAATAATTTTGAAACTTGAAAAAGACATGAAACATGAGAGAAATTAAGGCACAAGAAGATGATGACACAAAATTGTAATGAACTCACCACTGAAAGTATTGGCTTTGGAAAGGCTCTATCAAGTGCATCTAAAATAACTCCTTGCTGTTGAGTAGTATTAAATTTCTGTGAAGCCACTGTAGCTGCCTCAACAAGGCTATCAAAACCACTCTTATTGTTACTGATTCCTGCATAGGATTCAGAAATGATCGTAAACAACGAAAATTACTGGTTTTAGAAATGAATTATACTAATTGGAAAAGGGGAGGAATTACCTGTTGCTGCTTGAACACTTTTTGATAAATGGTTTATAGCTAATTTATCAAACCAATTATCTTTGTATACATTAGTTTTTCTTAATGTTTCTTCTGAAATGTCATCTGTAGGCCTTGCAAGAACTCCAACTACAAAAGTGCGTTTTGGTTCAAGTCTTAGCTTCCTCCTCTGAGCTAAAGTTGGTGTTAGGCTCATGTTATGTGCAATCATCATTTTTGCATCCATTTGTGAGTGTGAATGAATGAATTTCACGTGAGAGATGAGCTTATATAAGAGGGGCTTAATAAGGATAAATAGTGGATGAAAAGCATCTTAGCCCAAAGCTCTTACTCCTGATTCTGTTTTGTGACTCTCTAGATGCTTTATTTGTTGGCTTATGGTACTTCCAGTTCTATCGAAATGATGTGACATAATTCTAGTATTCTTTATTAACTAATGTCTAATGCTTCGGTCACAACAAGTTGTGTTCCACTACCAATGTTCCCCTTATTTTGTTTTAAATGTGAACTATTTAGGCCTCTAGTAGAGATTGTAATATTGTTTTGAGAGTTTATAAAAACGTGTCCACAAACTATTTTTGGCTTACTTTCATACGCTTTTCAAGATAATTTGTGAAAATAGATTGTGGCTTATATGGAAACACATTTGCTTTGTTTTTTCTTTTGGTATAAAAATAGTTTATATGTAAATATATTTGTATGATAGTTGTCTGTACTATAACTACATATTTCAACTGTTTATCCAAACAGAAACTAAATAGAATTTTACAAGTCTGTGAACTACACTCAAGTCTAACTTTGAACTAGCAAGTGTTTGCCTTTTCTTAAACTGTTTAAGCTCAAATAATTGAACCCAAAAAGAAAGAATACATAGTTGTAGAAAATAAGAATAGAAAACTTTACAATTTTATTCTGAGCAGTATCAACCACCCCCAAGTGTTGCTCTATGATAAAGCAACTGCTATTAACCATTCATGTTTTAAAATAATGTAGGCAGAGAATTGTGCCACTCGATCAATACACCCATTTAAGAACTTTAAATTGATCACTACTTAATAAAATAGTGCATATCATGAAAATTGTGTTAAGGATGGTTCTTAGTTATATTTTATTCTAATAATGACATAATCTAACAACCGATTCTTAAATTATAAAACTTTAAAGTTTAAACAAAAGAACTTGGTATATAAGGTGCTAGTAAAGTAAGCTTCTAATAATAAAACGAAATAAAATAGCTAACCACAAGACTACGCTAGGAACAGTTGTTATGCTTCTATTAATATTCTGCACACACATGTAAGCAACCTTGTATCTGCAGACAAGTTTTTTTGCTAAATAAATGTACCTGTTACCGTAGGTTCTTTACATGCTAAGGAGACTACTTTTTAATCCATATTCATTTTCTTCATCTTGCCTAAGTTTTGTACGCAGGTGTCAATTAGCCCGATTTTACATAGTAAACAACTAACGCCAGCTCTTAGCCTACCACTACACAGATCAAAACAAAACAAAACAAGCAGGGAGGACACTGCCAATAAAGACTACAAATCACAGATCCAATATAAAAACATGTTCTAAAAACTCCAACAGCATCACAAATATCTAAGACAGACAAATTAAACCATCCAAAGGACCACATAAGAATACCACCATTTACACACTACCATATCAATTCATTCAAAATTCTAAAACTACCCTAATGTGATCACCATCATTTCAAGTCAATTCAAGTCATAATAAAAAACACACCCCTAATTAAAATAAACAGAACCACATGACACCAAAAGCAAAGAACTCATTCTTTGGCAGTTTTGTTGATCAAGGACTTGTGAATGTGAGGAATGACACCACCACCAGCAATTGTTCCCTTGATAAGGGTATCAAGTTCCTCATCTCCCCTAATAGCCAGCTGCAAATGCCTTGGTGTGATCCTCTTCACCTTCAAATCTTTGCTTGCATTTCCAGCCAGTTCAAGAACTTCTGCAGTCAGATACTCCAGAATTGATGCCAGATAAACTGCAGCTGTTGCTCCCACACGTCCATTAGCTTGGACTCTTTGCTTCAGCTGTCTGTGGATCCTACCCACAGGAAACTACAACCACCATTGGAAATTGCACAATTAATAAGTAAAGTTAATTAACAAATTAAAAAAAAAACAGAGGAAAATGGGTCTATCTAATCTGTAAAGTATAACTAACAGGAATTATCAAAATGCGACAATTTAATCTCACAAAATCAGCTGTCCAGTTAAATAAAATGATATTTGATAACCATATACTATTAGCGTTAAGATTTTTTACATAAAAACTTTAATTGGAATTGAAATTGTAAGATCTTGAAATTGTTTACTCTCTGAAAGTAATTAGTGGAATTTTTCTTCATAAAACAAAAACATGTATCACATATTTGACATAAACAAAAAATCATGTCGTTAGAAAAAAAAAACGGACACATCAAAGATTAAAACTTTATAATCAACCCCCAATTGGGTATCCCAAAACCATCGCTTAATTCTCTATTTCAAACCCTAACCCTAAAAAAAATTAAAGAACAGAGAAAAAGCGATAGTGAAAGATTTAGCAAAGATTAAAACTTTAGAATTAAACCCTAAATGGGTATCTGAAAACTATCGCTCAATTCTGTTTCAAACCCTAACCCTAAAATTTTACACAGATAAATCGAAAGTGAAAGATCAAGTAAAAATTAAAACTTTATAATCAAACCCTAAATGGGTGTCTGAGAATTATCGTCTAAATACTTGTTCAAACCCTAACCCTAAAAAATAAAGAAAATCGAAATAACAAAGAAAGGGAAAAAAGGGTTTACCTGGATTCCAGCACGAGAAGAACGAGAAGTGGGTTTCTTCTTGTCTTTGTCTTTGTTAGCCGCAGTGGTTTTCGCTGCAACGAGACCCTTTCCTCCTTTTCCTGCCATTGCTTAATCGCCTGAAAATTTCAAAGAAACGCATCAATGAACAAAACTTGTTAACGGAAGAAAAGAGGAAGAAGAAAATCTTGAAACGAAGAAGAGAAGAGAAGAGAAAAGTAGAAGAGAAACCTTGGAATCGAGAAAGAGAAAAGAGAGTGTGAAATTTGAGATTTTAGATCGAAAAGAAAATAATGGGGTGAAATATCGTTGTCACGGTCATTAAATTGAAATTTTGGAATATACGTTTTGTTTGAATTTTTTTTTGGCAAAATAATAGGCGCTTAACTTTGCGTGGGAAACTAATTTTCAATGCCAATTTCAAATATTTCGTTTTACCGCTCTTGCCTTGTACTCTCTTTATGGGCTGAGTTGGACATGGTCTCGCGGTAGAATTTCGCAATGTGGTTTGATTTGAACCAAACTAGTGTGGTTTGGGTTGGATCGGTTGATATAAGTTTTTTTGAGACAATATATTTTTTGTTTTTAATATTAAAATCAAATTAAAAAGATAAAATATAACATTTTTTCGACAATGTTTTAAATTTTACCCAACATTACAATTTCATTTTCATCCAGCAATGTTCCCAACGACATAGACAAAATTAAAAACATGGAAAAAAGTAATCATATTCGGTAAGAAATATAAAAGACTAATATTTTATCATTCTCTAAAAGTCCAGGTAACACGTAAATAAATTTTTTGAAATAAAAAAGCAAAGAAGAAACTTAACAAGAGAAAAAAATGTCATTTTATAAAAGTTTCATGAATAAAAAAGCAAAGAAGAAACTTAACAAGAGAAAAAAAATGTCAATTTATAAAAGTTTCATTGAGTTTCTTTGAGTATTGGTCTAGGTGACATATGTTTAGTTAGTGTTTTTTTATGTTACAGTTTGGTACAAAAATGATCTGGATACATCCGAACCAAATGCGATTTTTTGTAGTTTCGGTTTAAGTTGATTCAGTTTGCGGTTTTTCTATTAGGTTGATTCGGTTTTGAACATCCAAAGTTCAAACTTCCACTGTGTTACCTTAACTCTCTCTTTCTTTAATATTGTCATTTTTTTTGTACAGAAGATGGTAGAGCCCAAGAAGAAGAAAAAAAACTAGACCAAACAGACATTTCTATTCATACAAGCCCAAAAAACATCATCAAGTAGGAGCTTTTGAAGCTCACTAAGAGGAGTCTCCAAAACAAGTAAATTCAAATGATCCTTAGTAATGTTGATGTTTGCAAGCCAATCAGCACTTCTATTTCCTTCACGCCAAGTATGGTTGATTTGTACATGTCATCTCATCTTCAGAAGCATCTGGATACGTTGGACTAAAATAGGGATATTCCGTTGAAATGAAAATTGTCAGAAATCATGTCGATCAAAATATGAGTCGCTCTCCACTATGAGATGAGAAAAATGCTCTCTCCAAGCCATGTCTAATCCCAAATACAACCCCCACATCTCGGCATGTAAGGCATCACACGCACCAATCTTTTTAGTGTAGCCTTTAATCCATCTATCACCTGAGTCACGAAAAAGACCCCCGCATCCAGCAATCGCTCCCCTATCCTTGCAAGCGCCATCACTACTCAGCTTGATCCAACCTTCTTGAGGCCTCTTCCATCCTATGTAGATAGTTTCCTTCAACTTAGGACCACTATGAAGAGGTTCTAAGTTACAGTCCTCAATATCTTTGACGAAACGCTTGATCAATAAATTTGGGTTTGGATGCTTCGTGAAAACTTGCCAAGGCTTTCCAAGGAGGAGAATCATAAGGTTGAACGCTAATACTAGCAATGAGGTCATTATTACGAAGTCACTTGTTATGAAGCACTCTACAGTACACCAAAGGTCATCCAAATTATTAATTAGGTTCTAAATCATCTTCATGAGAAAAGCCTCGTTCATATTTTGAGCTTGCTGAAGGCGACCAAGACCCCCTTCAATTTTAGGCAAACAACAAACATCCCAATTAATCAAATGAGCTTTCCTACCTTGGTCTGAATCTCCCCAAATAAAACCACGCTAGATTTTATCAGCCTCGTCACAAATTGTCTTAGGTATCTTAATATACTGCATATGGTATAGTAGGGAATAGTTCTAAGAACGGACTTAGAGAGAGTGATCCTATCCGCCAAACATTGTTGCTTCCAACCACTCAACTTAAACATTGTCATTTTTAATCTTATTATATATAGTGTTATATTGTTATCTTATGTTCAACACAATATTCTCATATTTGCTACGTTTATTTTATTTTTGTGATGGTTCTTTACTTACCAACATTATGTCTCATACGATACCGTTAATATCATAGGTGTAAGTTAAAAAATTTAAGTGTAAACAAATGCCCTTACATTGTATCATTGGTTGATATTTGAGAAAGGAAATAATGTGTGACTATTAATTTGAAATTACGCGTGAACAATGTCATAATTGCAATGTAAAGTATGAGTTTAGTCATTGTAACCCTATTCAACTTCCAATAGGTCAATTGTCATTACTCCTTGCTGATTATACTTATTTCAACGGTAACCTCGTCTTCCCAACTGATAAAGGCAATTAATCCTCCCTAGTTATAAGCAGGGGCGAACCTGGACTTCCAATATCAGTGGGGCAATATCTAAGAAGAAAGTTACACAGTAAACATGACAATTTAAGAGGAATTCATAGAAATTACATTGAGAGCAATAAATCGCCACTTTTGGGATTACTATTAAAAGTGAAGGTGATATATAAGGTTTAAGGCATCAAAAGTCAACATTGTATACATTATACTTCACTAAGACAAAAAGATTGACTGGCTTAGAACACCAAGTTGTTCAAATTAATTACTATTATATACTTTTAACATTATCAAACACGTTTAGAATTGGTTTTCACAAGATAAGGGATTCAAGGCTTTAATACCACGTTAATTCATTCATACACACCAAGTTAGTTATCAAAATCTACATTAGCACCATTGGACCGTAGATCTCACCATCTAGGACTTAAGATCCTAAAGACAAGGGTGTGAACCCTTGGAATAAGGCTGGACGTCCTCCAAGAGGGCACAGGGCCCACTTTACAGTCATAAATAACACCAGGTGACCTTCCTAAAGGGCACCCTCTAGGGGCGCCCTCAGCAGCTTACGAGGGCGCCCTAGTCATGGTTTTGGCCCTTTACGATTTGGGCCCAAAACCATGACCGGGTAGGCCCAATAAAGGCTACAAATAGTAACCTTGGGATCATTCCCAAGGCATGACAAAAATACAGCACAGACCAGATCTCCTACGTTAGAGGCTTTAGGCTTAACCTTCTTATTGTAAGCTTTAGCAATTCTTTCTTTTTGTCTAATTAACATATCTAAAGCTTGCAATCTTTCTTCATCTAAACCAACTAATTCGTCTAACATCAAATTCCAATAATGATCAGTAGGTAACTCCATCTGTCTTTGCACTCTCAATGATTGCATCATGATTTCAACAGGCAACACATCATCATGGCCGTACGTTAGTCGAAATGGAGTTGACTTAGTTGATTCCTTAGGAGAATTCCTACATGCCCATAAGACTTGGTCTAAAGTCTTATGCCAATTCCTTGGTTTCTGAGCAATGTGTTTCTTAATTAAGCCAATGATGGCTTTATTGGCTGCTTCGACTTGACCATTTGCTTGAGCATAATATGGTGTCGAAGTTACCAGCTTAAACCCTGTCTGATTAGCGAAATCTTGCATCTTTCGTCCGATAAATACTGTTCCCTGATCAGTAGTAATAGTCTCAGGAAGCCCAAACCTATAAATGATATAGTTTTGAATAAAACTAATCACAGCTTCTTGATCCACATTTGGCAGAGCAACTGCTTCAATCCATTTTGTGAAGTAGTCAATACCAACCAGGATATATCGTTGATTTTTTGACGACGCAGGCCTGATTTCGCCAATCAAATCTAAAGCCCATCCTCTAAAGGGCCAAGGCTTAACAATTGAATGCAGTTCATTCGCAGGCACATGCTGAATACCCGCATGTCTCTGACATTCCTGACAACTCTTGGCATATTCTATGCAATCCTTGAGCATAGAAGGCCAATATAAGCCTTGTCGAAATAATAACCATTTCATTTTATGGCCAGCTTGGTGAGCACCACAAGAACCACTATGTATATTGGTAATGGCTAAATATGCCTCATTTTCACTAAGACATTTTAATAAAACTCCTTCAGAAGTTTTCTTAAATAGCTCATTTCCCATAATAGTGTAACTTAAGGCCCTATATTTGATTTTCCTATCAGTAGTTCCAGTTGGATCTTCCAAATATTTAACAATTGGCTTTCTCCAATTGTTATCAACTAAATTGTCAATGGCAAAAATTTCTGCTACAAAACTATCGAAGTGCAGATTAGTGTTTTGAAAATTATCTTCGACATCTTCAAGACTGTCAACAACTTGTTTATCTGCCCCCAAATATTTTGGTATTGACAATTCACTGGGAACTGGCTCGTTCGAAATTAGCTTCTCCTTAATCTCGATTATCTCTTCGAATTTTTCTTTCGAGAGCTTATAACCAGAAGCAATTTGAGCCAAATCATTCGCCTCTTGATTTTCGATTCGAGGTATGTGCTGAATATCGTAAGAATCAAAATGTTTTAACAAAGGAAATGCAATGACGAAGTATTTCATCAAATGTTCTTGGACACATTTATATTCCTTAGTTAATTGTTTCACAACTAATTCAGAATCACCTCTTATTTTAATGTGTCTTGCCCCCAAGTCTAGGAGAATTTCCAGACCCGCAATTAAAGCTTCATACTTTGCTTCATTGTTAGAACAAGACCCATTAATTCTATACTTGAACCTAGTTGGAACTCTTGATGGCGAAACTATCAAGACTCCAATTCCTGTACCTTGCCTATGTCTGGACCCATCGAAATATATTGACCAAGGTTCAAACTCAACACAATTCACTGAAGTTTCAGTTACTGAATGATCAGCAATGAAGTCAGCAACTATTTGACCCTTAACAGCTTTTAAAGGTTTAAAAGTCAGTGAATATTCTGTTAAAGCCAAAGCCCATTTCCCAATTCTACTGTGCAAAATTGGTTTTAATAACATATGCTTAATTATATCGAAATGGGAATAAACATAAACGTCAACTGGCTTTATATATTGCTTGAGTTTGGTACAAGAAAAATACAAACAAAGACAAAGCTTTTCAATTACACTATATCTAATTTCAGCATCATTTAGAACTCTACTTAAAAAATAAATAGCTTTCTCAACACCATTTTCATCTTCTTGAGCAAGCATGCTCCCAATGGTTGAATCTGACGCTGCAATGTACAACTTCATTTCCTTGTTTCGAATGGGAGGCATCAAAGTCGGAGGGTTTGACAAATACGCCTTAATCTCGTCAAATGCCTTTTGCTGTTCCGTTCCCCATTTGAACGTATCATCTTTCTTGAGTTTTAACAATGGAGAGAATGGTTGAGCCTTTCCACTTAGATTTGAAATGAACCTTCTCAAAAAATTTATTTTACCAAGCAATGATTGAAGTTGTTTCTTTGTTGCTGGAGACTTGGTCTCCATGATAGCTTTTGTCTTGTTTTGGTTGATCTCTATGCCCTTTTTATGCACAACAAAGCCAAGGAAATCTCCTGCACGTACACAAAAAGCACATTTTAGTGGATTCATTTTTAATCCACATTTTCTCATTCTTTCGAAAGATCTTTTAAGATGACTTAAATGTTCATTCGCAGATGAAGATTTAACCACAATGTCATCAATATAAATTTGCATAAAGATCTCTATAAAATCATGAAAGATCGAGTTCATTGCTCTTTGATATGTTGCCCCAGCATTCTTTAATCCAAAGGGCATCACTACCCATTCATAAGTGCCTAGAGCACCAGGACAATGAAAAGCAGTTTTAGATATATCATCTTCAGCAATGAAGATTTGGTTATAGCCAGAATAACCATCTAGCATGCTTAAATATTCATGACCCGCTGCTGAATCAACTAGCATTTCTGCTACAGGCATTGAATATTCATCTTTTGGCGTAGCATTATTTAAATCTCTAAAGTCTATACAAACTCAAAGAGATCCATTCTTTTTAATAACAGGAACAATATTAGCTAACCATTCTACATACCTGGCTGTTCGAATGAACTTGCACTTGAGCAACCTTTCGATCTCCGCTTTGATCTTTGTCATGATTTCTGGAGCAAACCTCCTTGGAAGCTGCTTCACCGGTCTTTTATCTGGTCGAAGAGGTAGCCTATGTGTTAGTATTGCAAAAGCAAGTATTAGTTTTTATATCGTTCCACAGGGATTAATGTGATATCATATTCCGTTCAACTTCGATTATCGTCTTAAGTTAGGGTTTAATCGTTTGTTTTACTACACTACTCATAATTTTAAAACATAATAAATAAATGGTAGAGTAATAGGACATAGAAGGTGTTTAGGATTAACTTTCATCAATCAAACATTGTTTATATGCGATTGATCATAAATACGAATTCTAGCGTTTTCTTATATATTGCATTATTACGTATTGCTCATCAACATCATTGATTTCCCAAATGACATCGTGAGATCGATTGTATCGTTTAATCGATGATTTCTCAATCCATTAAACGATCCAAAAGCATTATGATCCAATACTATAATGTAATTATCAAAACCAAATCCCATTTCTAGAATTTCTTATCTTGATAGAAAATCATTCTAAACCTAGATTCAAAAGTCTTTTTCAACAACATTTAAATCAAACATAAGATTGAAAAGCAAGAAGAAATTCAATGGTATATAAAAATTGCTAGAATCATATATTGAATAATCAAAAGTTTACAACATGAGTGATTGATTACCTATCAATCCCAACAAAGGAGATTGGTTGATCATTATCATGACAACTCTTGCAAAATAGGAAAGAAAGATGAAGATATGTGAGAGCTTGATGTCTCAAAGCTTCTTAAGATCTTCTTCAATCCAAATCTAATTGCTATTTGATGTTTTCCTCCTTCTATGCCTATTCTCTCTCAAAGATAACAAGTTTTCTAAGCTCTGGAAAATAAGATTTCTGATAAAAAACTATCTATATAAGAAATGAGCTTAAAAATCCTTAAATATGCTGAGAAAATGTTCGCTCGCTACAAGCGACCAGCCTGTCGCTTGTAGCGAGGACTTCAGTTGGCCAATCATAGAGCTCCACGTCACCATCAGCATTAAACCGCCCCTTTGGTCGCTGTAGCGACCAGGTCTGTCGCTACTAGCGACCAGCCTTTGAAATTCCCTGCCTAGGCTCGCTTCAAGCGTCCAGTTCATCGCTACTAGCGATGAACTCCTGATAATCCCTGCCTAAGCTCGCTTCTAGCGATGGATGCTGCGCTTCAAGCGATGGATCACTGAAAATCTCTGCCTATCCTCGCTACTAGCGATGAGTCCTGCGCTTGTAGCGATGGCATCAAGAAAACCTTCTTGTCTTTGCATCAATCAGGTTCAAGCATGTATTTCCTGCATAAACACATGGGGTAAGGCTTAGGATCACATTCATTGCATTTCTAACACATTTATGCCCTAATCCTAAGGTAACTTGTACAACAAGTAAACATAAGTGCCTAAATTTGTACCAAAATATAACAACATTTAAGCACTTATCAAACTCTCCCCAACTTACATTTTGGTTTGTCCTCAAACCAAAGAACAAAAGGAAACTTTTCATACCTTTAAAACCACAGTATTGAGCAAATTAGCAAAGGATTCAAAAGTGCGAAGAATTAAACATCCAAGAGTGATTCAAATGTGATTGCGAAAACTTAAGTCCAGTTTCTCATTAAACAAGATACATTCTACAAATGTGAACTAGTTCTAAACACAAGGAATTAAATCATACAATCCTAAACAAGCAACATGTTTAAATTTGAACCAAACCTAACACACTTCTTTAAAAGTATATGAACAATTGAAATCATTTGTGAGGGTTATGAACACTCATCCAATAAACATGATAACATACAATCAAATTATGTGTCTATCTAATTATCATTTCCAAAAGCATAAAAGGCATTGATCAAAAGGTCTTTAAGGGTTGTAATTGGGCTAGGCTACAAAAGAATTGTCATATGTGGGATATTTGAATTCAAATGGCCAAGCAAAAGGAAACATTCAATCTAATTACAACTTCCTTCTTTCTCCAATACAACACTTGTGAATTTCATTTCTTTTCTATTCTTGATTGATTCTTGACAACTTTTCTTTTTACTTAGAAAACTTGCAACCTTTTCATTTTTCTCTTTTCTTTTTCTTGGTTTGCTTTTCTTTCTTTTTTCATTTCTTTTCTTGTTGTCAAGATCAATAAACATTATTCACCATACATTGACTTAAATAAAACCTTCCTTTCTCCCCAACTTATTCCAATGATACCCTAATCGAAATGTTCCTTTGTTATTATGGCAAAGGTCAATAAAAATGACGGATAAGGGTTTCAAAAGAAAACAATTATCAGAATTCAATAGAGAGTTAACTGTGACTGAATTTTTTTTACAAACTCCGGCAATTTAAATAAGCAGATGAGCTTATTAAATTGACAGTCCACAGTTAACAATTCTGATTCCGTTAGGCTCAGATGGGTTAACAGATACTCGCACATCTCACAGGATAGGTTCATTTGGTCAAGTATTTCTCTCAATTTAAAAAAAATATGCCTTGATCATTTCAATGCTCTTATACAAATTAAAACAACAACAGATTTAACATAATATAACTGAGTTAAACATGGTATTGATCTCCTGCATATATATATACATTGGTTGAGGATTCCTCACATTTTTGGCTAGTTCTACATTGGTTCAAAACTAAACACATGCTTGCTTAAAAATTGAATAACTTAACTTGTGCGTGTAAAGAACTTATTCACATTAAAGAATATACCTAGAAAAACGAGAAAACGAGTACCTTAGCTGCGCGCTTTAACACTCATTCTATCATTATCACTCAGATGATTCACAGTTCAAGCATTGCTTTTGAATCATTCATCTTTCTTTCAAAATTTGTTGGGATAATTTCAAAAAATTTTAACATAAATAAACACTAAAGCATAAATAAATAATAACTATACTAACATGTTATACCCAAAATATAAATAACATAATAGCAAAAAGGGTACATCATCCATAGTACAAAAGAAATACTCAAAGTACAAAGCATAAAACAAATGTTAAAGTACAAAGCTGAATAAATAAAATGAAAGGGAAAACAAATCAAGATCTGCTGCTCTGCATCAATCTGAATCTGTGGCCATGTCGTCCTCAGAGTCAATCAAGTCAGCTGTCATGCGATCAATAGAGTTTGTAGCATATGAAGAATCATCACCCAGATCAGCATCGACATCAGCGTCGTCATCACCATCGTCACCAGCATCCTGATCATCACCAGCACCAGCTGCCTCTGCCCCTCCTGGAAAGAATGGCCTGTCCCCAGGCCAAGCAATGTGCTCGGAGAAGAACGCAGGTGTCCATGGGCTCTGGCCACTGTCATGCAGATGGCTCTGTAGCGTAGTAAGTGCCCGATGATTTGACGCATTCTGCGCCAACAGAAGAGAGCTCACAGTAGCAGAATCCCAACTCGAAAAGTCCAAAGGTGGAATGGTCGGGTGGCTAGGGTGGCTAGTAGTCTGAGGTGGTGGTGGTGGCATATGAGAAGGTCCTGCTGAGGATGATGGCCCGGCTGAGGGTGGTGGTGGGGCAACAGGTGCAGGTGTAGAGCAATACCTATTGATGTATCTATCATCAATAGGATTTTTAATCTCCTCATCAACTTGTGATGGCATATGAACTCTAGCTCTCCTACATAGACCCATAATCAACCCGGGAAAAGTCAAAGGACATTTAGGTTTGCCCGGGGGTAATAGTCCACTCTCAGCAACTATCCTCATCTCATTAGCAATCAGCCTAGCTACGTCCACTTGACGCTGAGTGAGGATGTAATGGACTAGGGGGGTCACATCTAAAGTGGTGGAGGAGGTGTGAGATTTGGGGCGGATGTTATATAAAATCAGGGTAAGGATTACCTGAGCCTCAGTGGTCATGTCCTCACGGAATGCTCGGAAAGGCTTACCCGAAGCCCTACTCACGTCATAACTCTTCCCCTGCTGGAAGATGTCCTGTGCTATGCTGTCGTGGTCCCAGTCACCACTCCTCTGACGCTCACAGAAATCACACAGTGCAGTGGGTGCAAGCGGATTATCTTCCTCAACCAGCTCCAAAGGCTTGCCCAGATATGCGTTGATGGACATGCGGTCGAATGTGACGGTGCGCCCACGCACGTAGGTCGTGAAAGTAAACTCATCAGACGGATCGGCGGGGATCGCGTTCGCGTAAAACTCGCGCACGATTTCATAGTTGATCCTCCTGGGAGGTGTGCAAAGAATACCCCACTTCCTCTCGTTTATCATGGCTGCCAAACCTCCATATTCCCCTTCTTCAGATATCTCGAACCTTTTCTCTGACCAGATTCTTCTTGTCCTCAGTTCCTCGTATCTCTCTTGGTTCCTCCAGCTGAGGAAACGACTTGCATCGTGTGGTGGCACATTTGCTCGTGGTCGTGACGAGGAACTTTCAACGTTCCTTTGACGTTTTGACGATGTTTTAGGTGCCATTCCTACAAAATTGATCAAAACAGATGAAAGTCAGGTAGGATACAAGTCAAATCTTAATTAAAACAAAAATAAAACAAATTCTGGGTTCGCTCGCTACAAGCGACAGCTTGGTCGCTGTAGCGACGAAACCCAGAAAATGCCTCTTTCCCTCGCTACAAGCGTACTGTAGCGAGGAAGACCCTTTTCAGATTTTCATGTTTTTCTTGATTTAAACTTGGTTGTAGCATGCGAAATCAACATTAAAGCTAAAATAAATGACTAACAATCACCTAAACTTCCTAAATCCTCAAAAACCCTAATTTATTTTGAATTTTTACAAAGGGTTTTTCCAAAATAGAAATCCTATGAACAAGAGGATTAAAAGAGAGTTTTCCTAGTGATTCTAGGTCATATATAACAGCTTACACTCAGGTTACTGATGGGTAGACAACAGGGTATGTTTAAGTTCAAAATTTTCGAATAAACCTAAACCCTAAATTTCTAAATCAACATGCTAGCACCAAAAACAGTAAAAAGCTTATAAATAGGAACAGACAAGGTCGAATAACATACCTGAAGAGTTGTTGATGTGGATTAAACAGGTACAGAGATTAATTTAGCAAGATTGTGCAGAGATTGAAAATGAACAATGCAGAAATGAAAGATAATGAATGGAGTATGTTCAGAAGTGTAAAGGGTGCTGGAATAAAAGAAAACAACGGCTATAGCATTAAAGAAAGCAGTTGGGAGTTACTGAAGCGACAGTAGTGGCTTTGAAAAAATAAAACTGTTTTCTGATACGCTCGCTACAAGCGCGCGATCCGTCGCTACAGCGACAGGCAAAAAGCCCATCGCTACAAGCGTACTGTTGCGATACAAGCGCAAGTGCAAAAACTGTCGCTACAAGCGACAAGTGCGTCGCTACAGCGACGTAGTGTAAAATCCATCGCTACAGCGATGAGTTGGTCGCTGTAGCGACCATGACAGAAAACAGAAAAATAAATTTAAGAGTTCTTAGCTACTATCCCAACATGCATAAATACTTGTACAGAAGTAAACTAACACTAAAAACACAACATACTTACAAAATTGGGGTGCCTCCCAACAAGCTCTTGTTTAACGTCATTAGATCGACGCCTGTTTCGCTTATGCATATGAATCGATGAGTGAAATCGTCGTCGTGTGTCGAACGACTTCACCTCCAAAATATGGCTTAAGCCTTTGTCCATTCACTGTCCACGTCGACTTGGTGATAGGATCCTCAAGTTCCACAGCTCCATAAGGTTTTACTTCCTTTATCATGAACGGACCGGACCACTTGGACTTCAATTTACCCGGAAATAATCGCAGTCTTGCATTGAACAGCAGGACCATCTGACCAGGCTTGAATTCCCTCTTCATGATCTTCTTGTCATGATACCGTTTAACCTTTTCCTTATAGAGTTTGCTTGACTGATAGGCTTGGTCACGCATCTCCTCTAACTCATGCATTTGAAGTTTCCTTTTCTCCCCAGCTTGCTCTTGATCAAAGTTCAAAAACTTGAGCGCCCAAAACGCTTTGTGCTCCAACTCGACCGGCAAGTGACATGCTTTCCCATACACCAATTGGAATGGTGTGAAACCCGTAGGAGTTTGTATGCGGTCCTATAGGCCCACAACGCTTCGTCCAGTTTCATCGCCCAATCCTTCCTTGAAGATGACACGGTCTTCTCAAGAATCCGCTTGATTTCACGGTTGGATACCTCGGCTTGACCGTTCGTCTGTGGATGGTATGGTGAAGCTACCTTGTGCTTTACTCCATAGTGCTCAAGTGCTTTTGCTAACTGCTGATTGCAGAAGTGAGAACCTCCATCACTTATTAGCACTCTTGGAGTTCCAAATCGGGAGAAGATGTTTCTTTTCAGAAACTTGACCACCGTTTTGCTATCGGCTTTCTGAGATGCTATTGCTTCAACCCACTTTGAAACATAGTCGACAGCCACCAGAATATACTCGTTGTTCAAAGAAGATGGAAATGGCCCTACAAAGTCAATACCCCAACAATCGAAGACTTCGACTTCAAGGATACTTTGTAGAGGCATTTCATTCCTCTTTGAAATCCCTCCGGTCTTCTGGCAACTCTCGCATTCTTTCACATGTTCATAACAATCTTTGAACAACGAGGGCCAATAAAAGCCAGCTTGAAGAACTTTAGCTCCAGTTCTTTCTCCACTGTAGTGACCACCATATGGAGAGTTGTGACAATGCCACATGATGTCCTTGGCTTCTTCTCTAGCAACACATCTTCTTATTAAGTGGTCTACTCCAATCTTGAATAAGTATGGGTCATCCCAAATGAATTGAGTGGCGTCTCTCAACAACCTCTTCTTCATTTGCCATGTGTAATCCTCCGGAATGAACCCCGTTGCTTTATAATTGGCCATGTCCGCGAACCACGGTCTTTCTTGCACCATAAGCAACTGTTCATCCGGGAACTCTTCAAGGATGTCCCTTTCATTCTTCGTTATCTCTTTGTTCACCAATCTGGACAGATGATCAGCTACTAGGTTCTCAGTCCCCTTCTTGTCCTTAATCTCCAAATCAAACTCTTGGAGTAGCAACATCCAACGGATGAGTCTCGGCTTTGAGTCGGGTTTGGTAATCAAGTACTTGATAGCTGCATGGTCAGTCCAGATAACAATTTTCGAACCTATGAGATATGAACGAAATTTTTCTAATGCAAACACTATGGCCAGTAATTCTTTTTCAGTGGTAGCATAATTGACTTGTGCGTCATTTAAAACTTTACTTGCGTAGTGTATAGCATGAAAAATTTTGTTTTTGCGTTGACCTAACACCGCGCCTACCGCATAATCACTTGCATCGCACATAAGTTCAAAATCGTATATCCAGTTTGGTGCGGTGATTATGGGTGCGGATGTTAAGCTATCCTTTAAACTATTAAATGCATTTAAACAGTCAATATCAAAATCAAAAGACTTATCTTTGTTGAGCAAGTTGCTCAATGGCTTTGCGATTTTTGAGAAGTCTTTGATGAATCTCCGATAGAACCCGGCATGGCCTAGGAAGCTTCGGATTCCTTTGACATTGACTGGTGGTGGAAGTTTCCCTATCACGTCGACCTTAGCTTTATCAACTTCGATACCCTTGGAGGAGATCTTGTGACCAAGGACAATACCCTCGGTTACCATAAAGTGACACTTCTCCCAATTGAGCACCAAGTTGGTTTCCTTGCACCTTTTCAGTACCGTGTCCAGATTATTCAAGCATAAGTCGTCCATGAACACTTCAATGCTTTTCTCTATCAAGTCGGCAAATATAGCTTGCATGCATCTTTGAAATGTTGCTGGAGCGTTACATAAACCGAACGGCATGCGTCGATATGCGAATACCCCAAAAGGACATGTGAAAGCAGTCTTCTCGTGATCGTCTGGATTCACCGATATCTGATTGTAACCTGAATACCCGTCAAGGAAACAGTAAAAAGCTTGTCCTGACAGCCTCTCTAGCATTTGATCCATAAATGGTAGAGGAAAATGATCCTTTCTCGTTGCTTTGTTCAACCTCCGGTAGTCGATACACATCCTCCAACCGGTCACGGTTCTTGTCGGTATGAGCTCATTCTTCTCATTCGTGATAACCGTCATACCTCCCTTCTTAGGGACAACTTGAACCGGACTAACCCAAGAGCTATCCGAGATCGGATAAATCATGCCGGCTTCTAGTAGCTTCACTACTTCTTTCCGGACTACTTCTTTCATGTTTGGGTTTAGCCGTCTTTGAGGTTGTGCCACCGGCTTATAATCCTCTTCCATCATGATCTTGTGCATACAATAGGAAGGACTTATCCCTTTTAAGTCGGATAGTGTCCAACCTATTGCTTCCTTGTTGGACCTCAAAACTTCGACCAATCTGGTTTCTTCATGGTTTGATAAGGAGCTACTAATGATCACCGGTTTGGTACCCTCTTGATCAAGAAACACATACTTCAAATGTGAGGGTAATATCTTCATCTCCGGTTTCACTTCTTCTACTTTAGCATCATTCGTCAATTCCTCGATTATTGCTTTATGAGGAGGAATTTCCTTCAACGAATCGAGCTCCTTCAAACACTCTTCAAGCTCTAGCTCATCTTCTTCTCCTAGGATATTTAGTGCGTTTGTCAAAACTCTCTCAAGATGCGTCAAATCGTGCAACTGGTTTCTCGTATCAACAATCAATTCTTCCGTTGCATCCATCTTGAAGCACGCAGCTTTATCACTAGGGAATCTCATGGCTTCATGGATGTTGAAATTGACTTCTTCATCGTCCACACGGACTTTCATTAAGCCTCCGTCAAGATCAATCATCATCCGTGCCGTTTGCATGAAAGTTCTTCCAAGAAGTAGTGGCACATCATCATCCTCCGGAATGTCCATCACTACAAAGTCGACGGGGAACAAGAACTTGTCGACTTTCACCAACACGTCTTCAGCAATTCCCAATGGACGAGTGTAGGATTTGTCGGCCAATTGCAAGGTTAAGTTGGTTCTCTTCACAACTATATGACCTATCCTTTTGACAACGGATAGTGGTATTAGGTTGATGCTTGAACCCAAATCAATAAGTGCCTTGCCGACATCAACATTGCCAATGGACACGAGCAATGTAACTTTGCCCGGATCTCTCTTCTTTCTTGCCAATGTGTTCTGGATGATCTCACTACAATTTGCATCTAGCAAAATTGTTTCTTCTTCATTGAACCTCCTCTTCTTGGAAAGGATTTCCTTCATGAACTTGGCATAGGTAGGCATTTGCTCTAAGGCTTCCGAGAATGGTATGTTGATTTGTAATCTCTTGAAAACTTCAAGGAACCTAGCAAACTGCCTCTCCTTCTCTTTTTTGGCTGGTGTAGTTGGGTAAGGTAGGTGCGGTGTTGGTGCATTCTTCACTATATCTTGCTTCTTGCTCTTCTCCTTCACCACATCCTTCTTCCATACAATATTCTCATTTTCAACTACATCCTTATTATTTTTTTCTACTTCTACATCCTCTATATGTACATCTTCTATTTCTTCCTCATGCCCTTCATCTTCATCCTTCTCTTTCACCTCATTCTCAACCACCTTTCTCTCTACTTCTAAATTGTCCCCGATACCTTGGCCAATTACCTTCCCGCTCCTTGTAGCTATTGCCTTGCAATTTTTGTTGTCTCTTGTTGCAAGGACTTCCTCATCAAAATGACTTAATTGTCATTTCGATGATGATGCATGATCCTTCGGGTTGGTTTGTGTGTTGGCGGTAAAGGTTCCGCCTTGTTGAGTAGCTTGTGAAAGTTGTTGTGCCAATTGACCCACCTGCGTCTCCAGATTTTTAATGGACGCATCAGTGTTCTTCTGGTTGGCCATTGACTGCTGCATGAATAGATTGAGGGTTTCATCAGTGGATTGGTTGCGGTTTTGTTGTGGAGGTTGATATTGGTTGTAGTTCTGGTAAGGTTGTCGGTTGTACTGCCCAGCTTCTCCTCTCCAACCTTGGCCATAATTTGGGTTATTCCCTCTTGGGAAGTTGTTTGGATGGCTTTGGAATTGGTTTTGGAATTGTTGAGGCCTTGGTTGATTACCAACATAGCTTACCTCTTCTGTGGGGGGTGGACAGAATCCGGTTGGGTGGTCTCCCGAACAAAGCTCGCAAGATGCGACTTGGTGTTGTCTTCTTTGCTCGTTCTGGATGTCCTTCATTTGTTGGGGAAGGTTGGCCATTTTCTTTGTCAACTCTTCCACTTGTTGCGTGAGCAACTTGTTTTGTGCAAGGATCGCATCATTAGTTCCCAACTCTAAGATTCCAGTCTTCCTTTGGCTTTGGCTCCGGTTGTGATGAGCTTGGTGATCGTTCAATGCCATTCTGTCAATAATAGCAACAGCATCCTCCGCGCTCTTGGCCATTAAAGAACCACCAGCTGCAGCGTCAAGCAAAAGCTTTGATTGTTGTTGCATTCCGTTCCGGAAGAGATGAATTTGTGTTAACTCATCAAATCCATGGTTCGGACATCGTCTGAGCATTGACTTGAAACGCTCCCAGGCTTCACATAGTGTTTCACTTGTACCTTGTGAAAACACCGCAATTGTTGTCTTCGCCTCCATGAACCGATTCTGAGGGAAGAACCTCTCAAGGAATTTCTCCTCAAGTGTATTCCAGTTCGTCATCACCGTAGGAGGTTGGTCCAAGTACCACTCCTTAGCTTTGCCTATCAATGAATGTGGAAACATTCTCATCCACATTGCCTCCTCATTATTTTCCGTCTCACCAAGGGTTCCCGCAATCTCATAGAACTTTGTGAGATGTTGGAACGGGTCTTCATGATCTAATCCTGAGAATGGATTAGCATATAGAATTTGTAATATCCCCGTCTTCATTTCCGTTTGTTTGGTAGTCCGCGTTGCTTTCCCCAATTGTGCAAAACGACGTGGACTGTTAGTACATGGAACCCCAGAACCTCCTGAACCATCTCCTGGTGCAGCCATTTGTAACTCTTGGCTTGGATTAGGACTTGATGAATGACTAGAAACAGAACTCTCCTCTTGTTGCCTCCTCTTAGCTTGTTGCTTCTTTCTCCGATTCTTGCTATTGGCTCTACGAGCTGTTCTTTCAATCTCGGAATCAAAAAGAAGTTGGTCCTCGGAAACTTGACCTCGCATAAACGATTTCAATAATCTGACCACAAAGAATTAGCAAACAAGATGGATAAGAGTATTAGTTATATACATAAAAGAATTTTGTGCAAAATTGCTTAAAACCATAATTAAAGTTGCAATGATTATAACATCAAAAACTTTAATCCCCGGCAACGGCGCCATTTTGTTAGTATTGCAAAAGCAAGTATTAGTTTTTATATCGTTCCACAGGGATTAATGTGATATCATATTCCGTTCAACTTCGATTATCGTCTTAAGTTAGGGTTTAATCGTTTGTTTTACTACACTACTCATAATTTTAAAACATAATAAATAAATGGTAGAGTAATAGGACATAGAAGGTGTTTAGGATTAACTTTCATCAATCAAACATTGTTTATATGCGATTGATCATAAATACGAATTCTAGCGTTTTCTTATATATTGCATTATTACGTATTGCTCATCAACATCATTGATTTCCCAAATGACATCGTGAGATCGATTGTATCGTTTAATCGATGATTTCTCAATCCATTAAACGATCCAAAAGCATTATGATCCAATACTATAATGTAATTATCAAAACCAAATCCCATTTCTAGAATTTCTTATCTTGATAGAAAATCATTCTAAACCTAGATTCAAAAGTCTTTTTCAACAACATTTAAATCAAACATAAGATTGAAAAGCAAGAAGAAATTCAATGGTATATAAAAATTGCTAGAATCATATATTGAATAATCAAAAGTTTACAACATGAGTGATTGATTACCTATCAATCCCAACAAAGGAGATTGGTTGATCATTATCATGACAACTCTTGCAAAATAGGAAAGAAAGATGAAGATATGTGAGAGCTTGATGTCTCAAAGCTTCTTAAGATCTTCTTCAATCCAAATCTAATTGCTATTTGATGTTTTCCTCCTTCTATGCCTATTCTCTCTCAAAGATAACAAGTTTTCTAAGCTCTGGAAAATAAGATTTCTGATAAAAAACTATCTATATAAGAAATGAGCTTAAAAATCCTTAAATATGCTGAGAAAATGTTCGCTCGCTACAAGCGACCAGCCTGTCGCTTGTAGCGAGGACTTCAGTTGGCCAATCATAGAGCTCCACGTCACCATCAGCATTAAACCGCCCCTTTGGTCGCTGTAGCGACCAGGTCTGTCGCTACTAGCGACCAGCCTTTGAAATTCCCTGCCTAGGCTCGCTTCAAGCGTCCAGTTCATCGCTACTAGCGATGAACTCCTGATAATCCCTGCCTAAGCTCGCTTCTAGCGATGGATGCTGCGCTTCAAGCGATGGATCACTGAAAATCTCTGCCTATCCTCGCTACTAGCGATGAGTCCTGCGCTTGTAGCGATGGCATCAAGAAAACCTTCTTGTCTTTGCATCAATCAGGTTCAAGCATGTATTTCCTGCATAAACACATGGGGTAAGGCTTAGGATCACATTCATTGCATTTCTAACACATTTATGCCCTAATCCTAAGGTAACTTGTACAACAAGTAAACATAAGTGCCTAAATTTGTACCAAAATATAACAACATTTAAGCACTTATCACTATGTTCCACCAAGTCTTTGCTTAATCCTGGCATTTCATCATAATCCCAAGCAAAGCAATCCCTGTAGTCTTTCAGCAATTCGACCACTTTACTTTTCAAGCTTGAATCAATATTGGTACTGATATATGTTGGCCTTTTGATAGAGCCATCTCCAATATCAATCTCTTGCAAAGGATCTTGAGCCCTCATTCTTTGATTCGAACCAATTGGATCTTTCTCAAAACCCAAAGGTTCATCATCATAAATGCAATCTAACCTTTGCTTATTGCCATGATTCGAATCATTGGCTTTTGTAGCCAACTCTTTTTGTGAATCCAAATTGGCCTCAACGGCCATATCTTCTTGAAGCTCGATGGCCTCCATAGCCATTTTCATTCTATTTTCGGCAGCATATGCCGTAATCCTACTCCATGCTGGAGACTTAATCATCATAACCGTCAAGGTCACCCCATCCCTGAGGTGATGGGAATTCATCCTCTGTCAAGGGCTTATCAATAGCTTCCCTTTCCCAGCAAAAACCATGGGTTGGATGTAATTTAACAGAGTGGTAAACGTTCCCGGACACCACTTTATTTGGATTGAAGGCAGCATATTGGTCGCCACATGGAGCAATGGCCGCCAAATTCTTGTCGAAATTCTGGAGAGTGACGGTGTTAGTTTCTGAAATGTAAGCACTCTGATCCGCCTCAACATTTTCTACTAAACCATCCTCTCTCCACAAAATCAATCTTTGGTGCATGGTTGATGGAACAACTCCAACTCCGTGAATCCATTCCCTACCCAGCAGCAGGTTGTAATTAGGCCTAGCAGCAATAACCATGAAGAGAGTTTTTCGAACTGTACTCCCAACACACACCTCTACTTGAACAGCGCCCAAGGAGTGACCAGTCTTTCCTTCATAATTAGCCAGCACAACATTGTGAGAGTGAAGGTCAGTGTCGAACAAACCTAATTTCTTCAGCATAAAATGAGGCATAATATTCACTACAGCCCCACCATCAACCAAAACTTTGTTGATACCTACCTCATTCACTTTTGCTCTTATAAATAAGGCCTTTAGATGATTTTGCATACCCAGGTGTGGCCTTTCGAACATGGCATTTTGTTCTTCAACACAGCCATTTCCCATCACATAGTAGCAAACTGGCTTATGATTAGCCATGTCAGAGTTTTCGAAGTCTTCTTCTTCTTCATTGATTTCAGTTGGGACATCATATTCCGCCGGCAAAATGGATATGACATTAACCAGAACATCAAAATCTGGCTCATCATCAAGGAGATCATCATCATCCATGTAATCTTCCTCATCTTCCTCATTTTTCCCGTCCTCAGCCTTTATTCTTTCGACGATTGGAGCAAGCCTCTCCTTTGCTGGCTTCACAGCCCAATCAACCTTCTGCATTGCAGTTACATTGCCCCCAGCACTTACCTTTTGAGTAGCAAGCTTTTTCTTACGCTGAAACCTACGCCACTGGGTGCGGGTCATATGATTTTTCCCTTTGTAGTTGTTCTTGTAAGCATACTTATTGCCTTCCACATTTTGAGATCCAGCAATTACTTTTGTGTCTTTGGTTTCAGCAGTGATCTTCACACTCACATTGCTTGAACTCCCCTTTTCCATCGATCTGTTGTCAAAAGCTACATGCTGACCACTCACCCATTTATTCACAGGCGCTTTGTTCGATGGCTTAAAGGTATTTTGAGGCCCCAACCTTTGATGGATCGAAGGACTCTTAGCAGCAGGCTTGTTCCAGTCAGCCTTTTGGTATGGCCAACCTTTTTGTTTTTGCTTAGTGTTCGACCACTTTCTCTTGTTGTCAACATAAGGAACAACATTTTTGAGGCCTGCAGTAGCCTCCTTATCACACACTGCACTACACCTTGGGCACAGCATAACTTCAGAATTACTGAGTTTACACCTATTTAAAAAGTCTATCAATTCTTCTCCAGCCTTAGGGTAAACTTCTTCAACCTTCTTCTTATATTCCTCTTCAGGGACAACCTTCGTTGGTGCAGGATCAACCACATCAACCATGTTGCAGTCATAGACTTCGACATAGGTAGCATCAGCAGTTGGCAATGGATCTGTATCCACTTTCATTTGAGGTTTGGCCTTATCAGCAAACTTCAGCCTACCTTCATTCAACGCTTTTTGAACCAGGTCCCTGAAAAGATTACATCGATGAGTTGCATGTCCCAAATAATTATGATATTTGCAATAACCTCGTTTCTTTCTTTGTTCTATTGGCGGAATTTTCAAATCTTTTGGCACAATTATCTGGCCATCAGACACCAATAGATCAAAGATTTCATCACATTTGGTTACATCAAACGTATAAGTTTTTGCAACAAATTTATCATTTTTGGGTTCGATTGGATTTTTTCCATTCGAAGGCCTCAATAATTTACAAGTGTATGGAGACCCAGGCTTTAACTCAGCCACATTAATTCCATTATCATCAGAATCAGAATTTTCGATATCATTTTCATAATCACTATCATAAGTATCGACAAAGGTGATTTCCTTCTTTTTCTGAAACTTAAAAGTTCTAAGCTTTTCAGTTTTTAGCTTTTCAAGTTGTCTAACTCTATCAGCCAATTGAGACATATCTCGAAGATATTGGGTGTCTAGTTTTTTCCTAATCGAATAATCTAAACCACCAGCAGCCATTTCAACCAGTTCATGTTCAGGGACTTGAGTAAAACATCTAGCCTTAAGCAATCGAAATCTATTCAAATAGTCATCAATAGATTTCTGGGTTTTACGTTTAACTCTGGCCAATTCTTTAAGACTTATCTTAGTTTGGCCCATGTAAAATTGCTCATGAAACAACCTCTCTAATTGAGTCCAAGTATGAATCGAATGAGGAGGAAGAGTTGTGAACCAAGTAAAAGCATTTTTGGTTAGAGAATTAGGGAAATACTTCATTCTCAAGTTTTCGTTATTGGCTAAATTACCAGACTCAGCTAAGAACCTAGCGATGTGTTCGACAGTAGACTCACTAGTATCCCCAGCGAACTTAGTATACTTAGGGACTTTCCAACCCCTTGGTAACTCAGTTTCTAACACATACTCGGACAACGCGGAGACAAAATTTGGCCTTCGACATCCTACATTGAGGCCATTCTGGGCTAAAATTGTCTCAACGAGATTAGTCAAATTGTTATGTCCAGCAAAATTATTGTTCTGGACATTTCGAACTACCTCATCAGCATCTTGGTTTCTATTTACTAAAACTACTTGTGGCGGTTGAGGGCCATCGTTTTGGTACTGAGGCTCTTCATGTGCCACAAACGCCTGGCCTTGGTTCAATGGCTGTTCATGAGCCATAAATGCCTGACCTTGGTTCTGGGGTGTGGCAGACATGGCAGACATTATCACTTGAGGGACATGCTGGGCTAGCCTAGGCGGAGCAGGGGGTGGTGTGCCGAAAAAATCAGCGATTCGACTCATCTGATGTGCCAACATTTGGTAACTGTCGTTCGTATTTTGAATTAATGGGTTAAATACAGTACCAATTTGCTGAGTCAACATATTGACCATTTCATGGTTACTCTCATCCATCTGTTGTCTCAAAGACATCACCGTTGAACTAGTTAGAGCTTGAGAGTTTATCCTAGAAGTATTATACCTATTTGGGTCAAATGGTGGCATGGTCGAAAAACCAAGTGTAGGTGGAGGTATAGGCCCATACAAAGGATTGGTAATGAAATTCGAATTAAACGGCCTGGCCGAAGTTACAGGTGACACTGTTGAATACGCCATGGTTGGCGTGGGTATATTAGTGTGAAGTTCAAACGAACTAGACACTTGGGGATTGGTTATAAACGGAACAACTGGTATACTAATCGTGGTTGAATTAGACAAAGACCCACTCGAACTGGCCCCAGGACTAGTATTATTAGGAGACCCTGAACCAGGATTCATCTCACTGCTCATCGAACTAGAATTCTGAGCGTTCGTTTAGTTGTGAATATGGACGGTTCTAACCATACCCCAAAACAGCAGTTACAAATTTTAGAAAAAGAAACAATGCACAAAACCGTCCCACCGGGCGTGCCAATTTGTTTACGCTGGGATTTGGTAAACAACCGCTAGTTTAAGTATTTTACACTTGCAAGATCAACTAGAAATCTTAAGACAATTTTGTGCTTTGCTTTTTTCAAAAAATTTGTTATGTTCATCAAAGTGATAAACAGATTATGTGATTTTCGTTTAAGAAAACTTAAAAGGAGAAAAACGTTTCAACTCTGACTCGCCTCAAAGTTGAATTAACATTCATAGTAAAGAACTGAATTGTAAAGAAAGGACATGTAAATTGCGTGAAAGTAAATTGCATTAAATGTAAAAATGATTACAATAAAGACGGTTCACAAATCATACATTTTCTCCTTGGAATTCCTTTCTTTCGATTGCATGAGTACTCGGAAGTTTTGGGAGAGTTTTGTATATGAAAATTGTGACCTCGATTTCTTCTAAGAAATCACTATATATACTAGAAGCAAAATCCAACTGCCGTTTCGATCCTACGCTCAGGATCCTCCCACGTGTTCCCCACGTTCTCCATTTCTTCGAAGCACTCTCTTTTCTCGCGCGCCAAGCTTCGAAACCTTGGGTCTGGACTTTGCTATTTGGGCCGTAATCCACTAGGCCCACTACTCCAACTGTTCTTCTCAAAAAACCTTGCTTCCATGGGAACTTCGACTTTTCGATCCAGTCGAATTTATCCTTTGATATTGCGTACCGAATTTTACGCCTAACAGTAACACTAAGGAATGATGATTTATTTTATTTCAGATTTTGTTTTAGAATTCTTTCGAATTCAGTTTTGTTGTGGATTTTAAAGATGTGAAAAATTACTTTGACGTTTTGAGAATTTTTCCGCTGTGACGTTTTTAATTTAAATGAAGTCCTTCTATTTTGATCAAGATGTGTGACACCCTTACGTGTTTAGTTATTTATTGAATTTTATTAGAAAATAAAACGTTACATCAATTGTCATTACTCCGTAACCAAAAAAAAAAAATTGTAATTACTCCTTGCGGGTTCTACTTATTCCAACAGTAATCTCATCTTCCCAGTTAGTTAAGGCAATTGATATTCCCTAGTTATAAGGTCATTATTTTCCAAGTATTTTGGTTAGCAAGAATCTTTCTTTCCTTCTGCTCCTTTTGTCTCTGACCGCAAAGAACTTTCTAGTCACCTTCATTCCTTCCAATCTTGAACCATGTCTTCTGATGACTCCCATAATTGCAAACATCACTACGGGGGAGCCCATAGTTCTGTCTCCATATTACTATCATATTCCACTCTTGATGCCACGAGAAAGAAGAGGATATTGATCATCTTTTCAAGACTTGTCCATGGGCTCAACATGTTTGGTTTCTTTCTCCCTTGGGTGTGCATTTTGATAGCACGTCTCCTTTATTCAAAGATTGGTTTTATGCCATGGGGTTTGCTTTGCTCGAAATAAACTTTGTTTTGAAGGTAAAACTATCGAGAAATATGAGATAGTCTATAAAGCATGGAAAACCGTTGATGATTACAAGCTAATGTTGAGTACACAAATGTTCACTAATTCCAATCAATCTTTTTCTATTTCCTCTGCCACTAGGTGGAATCCTCCCTCTCAAAATTGGTACAAAATAATTGTTGATGTTGCTGGCCCGAATAATAATTTTTGGGGAATTGGTGCCATTATTACTTATTAGAGACTTTGAGGGAATTGTTTTGGCTGTCGCAACTTGGAAGATTTTAACATTACCTGACTCATATGTGGCTGAGGCTCATGGCTTTCAACTAGAACTTCAGTTTGCTCTTGATTTGGGATTTTGTAATATTATGATGGAAGGTGACTCTCTGAATGTGGTTCGAGCATTGGATAACTACGTTGCTGATTACTTTTATATTGGCTTACTTATAGATGATTGTCGTGATATTAGATCTTCATTTTTTAATTGTTTAGTTGAGCATGTGAAACACAAATGTTTTTGCTCACCATCTATCTAAGTTTGTTTTATCTCCTATAGACACAATTTGGATTGAGGATTTTCCTCGTTGTATTGTTTCTTATGTTGCAGCCAATATGATTGCTTAATGAAATATCTTTCACGTTAAAAAGAAAGGCCACATGGTCTGCACCCCTTGGTCGAGGGTCTTGAATACGCCCCCCACTATATCATTTCAATTGTTTTTTGTATTCACTCTTTTTCTTTTGAAAGGTTGTATTCGCTCTTAATAAGAGTAACCCAATTCAAAGGTTTTAAACCCTAACCCCAAAAATTAGGATCACATTGAACTATCATCTTGAATTGAAAAAGCAACAAGTCTGTTTAATAACTTTTAGGAAAAATTACTCCAGAGAACCTTTATCTTATTTGTTCGTAACACTTGAGTCCTTTATCTTTTTTTGTCTCCTTCAAGTCATTTATCTTATTTATTTATAACACGTGAGTCATTTATTTTATTTTTTTGTCTTGTTCTAATCTTTTATCTCTTAAAAGGCATACATGTTAGTCATTTCTTCATTTTTTTTAATTAAAAAAATGTTGAGGTGGCTTGCCAGGTATGATTATTAGTAAAAGACTTGTGTTTTCACATGAGTCATGTAACATTACGATAATTATATAAAAAATAATTAGATTGTTTTTTTTTTACAAAAAAAAAAATCAGATTGTTAATATTGTCGAATATTTACAGATATTAAATGAAAATTATGAGTATTAATGTAATATTTCTATTAAATATTTTTCTCTTATATATACAAAAGTCTGTTAAATAGTTGAATCGTGCCAGTTGTGAATTTTATTTACTTATATATGCGAAAACATATTTTTATATACATATATATGAGAAAGTCGATATGATAAAATTTTGAAAACTCACGACTATTTTCAAAATCAAAATTAATGTAGTGTTTCTATTAAATAACTTTTTATTTTATATTCAAAACACCGTTCAATATTTGCACCGCTCCCTTTGCTGATTTCAAATGCTTATATTTGTAGAAATAAATTTTATATACATATATGAGAAAGTCGATACAATAAAATATTGGAAACTCATGACTATTTTCAAAATATAAACATTGTAGTGTTGTTATTAAATAACTTTTTATTTTATATGTAAAACACCGTTCAATGTTTGCACCACACCCGTTGCAGATTTTATGTACTTATATCTACATAACAAATTTTTATATACATATACTAGAAAGTCGATATGGTAAAATTGTAGAAACTCATGACTATTTTCAAAATATCAATATTAATGTAGTGTGTCTATTAAATATTTTTTTATTTTATATTTAAAACATCGTTAAATATTTGAACCACACTCATTAATGGTTTTATATGCTTATATATGCAACATAAATTTTTTATGTACCGATATGTGATAGTCGATATGATAAAATTTTGAAAACTCGTGACTATTTTCAAAATAGCAACATTAATATAGTGTTTATACTAAATAATTTTTTATTTTATATGCAATACACCGTCCAATGTATGCACCGTTTCTGTTGCAGATTTTAAATGCTCATATATGCATTTGTGAAAAAAAATGCTTATATATGCAGAAATAAGTCGGCCCTAATTTTTTCTCTCTAGGTTTTTTCTTCCAGTTTCTTCATTGAGGGGGGTGGTTTTGGGTCAATTTTTGACCTAAAATTACCTCTCTTCATCTTTTTTCTCTCTATTTCAATCTAAATAAGCGAATTTCACGTAGATCTAGGTTTTTTCTTCGTGATTTCGTCATCTAGGTTTTTTCTTCGTGATTATTTTCACAATATAAACATCAATGTAGTTTGTAAAAAAAACATCAATGTAGTGTTTCTATTAAATAAATTTTTATTTTAAATGCAAAACACTGTTAAATATTTGCACCGCACCTGCTGCAAATTTTATGTGTTTATATCTCAAAAATCAAATTTTATATATATATCGATATGAGATTTTTTTTAAAGGACCGATATGAGAAAATTGATATGTTTAAATTTTGAAAAGTAATGATTATTTTAAAAATATAAACATTAATGTAGTGTTTCTATTGATTTTTTTAATCCAAAATTAAGAAATTAAAGTATACGAGAATAAACTATTTTCCTATATTTATGTCATAATACATTGCTTTTTTCCTATATTTAAGGGAATTTGATAATAAGGAGAATAAATAGTAAACAAATTGATTTTATATTTTGCAAAATTACCATTAAACACATAAAATTAAGATGATTGTGAGTTTAAGAAAGGACAATTATGGAAATTTGTTGGAGTACAATTTTTATATATTGTTAGTAGAAGATAGATTCCTATATTTAAGGGAATTGGACAATAAGGACTAAGGAGAAGAAAGAGTAAACAAATTGATTTTATATATTTTGCAAAATTACCATTAAACACATGAAATTAAGACGATCATATAAGTTTAAGAAAGAACAATTATGAAAATTTGTTGGAGTACGATTCTATGGATTGTTAGTAGATAGATGAATTTTTATCGTTAAAAAACTCGGAAAAAAACAAATATTCATCATCTTCATATGTTCATCATCTTTACCATCATCATCTTCAATCTTCATCATAATCTTTTTCATCAAACCCATAAAATTCAAGAGATAAATGACTTGAACGAGATAAAAAAAATAAAGGACTTAAATGTTACAAACAAATAAGATAAAAGACCGAAGTAATTTTTTCTAACTTTTATTATGGTTCTTTAAAAAATAAAACTTTTATTACGGTATAATAACTTTTTTTTTTACATTGAACTATCAAAGGTAATAAAAAACTGGACAACCTTTCATTATTATGGTATAATAACCTTTTATCGACTGCACACAATTTTGATAGGACCCGTACGTGTTTTTGTAGAAATTACTCTATAACTTGAGAGTTGTTTATTTTAATGATAATGGTACTCCTTTTATAGGAGAGAATACAACTGATCAACTCCTTCATTTAATTTAAGGAGTGACATAATGAAAAATAAACAACCATTAAAATAGAATAATAATTAAAGGAAGTAATATATATTTCAACACCCCCCCCTCAAGTTGATGCATAGATATCAATCATGCCCAGCTTGCTTTTGAGATGCTCAAAACTTGTCTTTGCTAAGCTCTTGGTCAAAATATCAGCTGTTTGTTGATTTGAAAGCACAAAAGGTAGATAAAGTATTCCAGAATCTATTTTATCTTTTATAAAGTGACGATCGATTTCAATATGTTTTGTTCGATCATGTTGAACTGGATTATGGGCTATACTTATTGCGGCCTTGTTGTCACAATATAATTTCAATGGAAGTTCTATTGTCATCTTTAGCTCCTTTAGAACTCGAGGAATCCAAGGACCTTCACAAATTCCTTGGGCCATTGCTCTAAACTCAGCCTCTGCACTGCTTCTAGCAACTACACCTTGCTTCTTACTTCTCCATGTTACTATGTTTCCCCAAACATAGGTACAATAACCTGAAGTCGACTTTCTATCTATAATGGATCCTGCCCAATCAACATCAGTAAAAATAGCCACATTCCTATCACTAGTTTTTCCAAAGAATAGGCCTTTTCCGGGGGCAGCCTTCAAATATCTCAGAATTCTATAGACGGCGTCAAGGTGTTCTTCATAAGGGGCATGCATAAATTGACTAACAACACTAACATGGAAAGCAATGTTAGGCCGTGTATCACTACTAGAAAAACGCAAATTAGAGACGGATTTTAGGGAGGGAAAAAATCCCTCGCTAATTGTGACGGTTTTAGTGACGGATTTTCATATTCACCACAAAAATCGAGTGGACAAACATTAGTGACGGAAAAGATTAATTATCCCTCACAAATATTCCCTCACAAAAATTCCGTCACTAAATCCCTCACAAAATTGATGAGTTAAACTTTTGTTGCGGAGTTAGACACGGAAGTGATCCCTCACTAATGTTTCCCTCACTAAATCCCTCACTAATGTCAACTACATAGTTAGTGAGGAAATTAATCCCTCACAAACAATTAATGAGAAAACTGAATTTTTCTCCCAATTGTTTCACCTTTTGGCTTTCCCTCCTATTATACTAAAACATTCCCCCTTTTTTTTCACAAACCCTAAAATAAAATTTTCCCCCTAAATTTTCCTCCAAACTCAAAACCCACACAGCTTCACGTTCTCTCCAAACAGCTTCAGGTTGTCCAAATGCGTATGAACAAACTGAGTATGAAATCCAAATCGTATGAACTCCAACACCTCAAATCTCTCTTAAATCCTCAAATTTAACCAAAATCTGCACTTAATCTTCACTTAATCTCCCTCAAATCTCTCTAAAATCCTCAAATCATACCAAAATTGAACCTCAAATCTTTATCCCAAAATCCAACCTCACTACCAAAATCGAATCTCCTTCCTTCTTCCAAAATTGTTCTCTCAAATCTTTCCTTATCTCAAAACTCACGGTAATCTCTCTCTCAAATCTCAGAATTTATTTTATTTTATTTTATTTTTATATTTTATTTCATTGCAGCACATTCAAGCTCTTGGGCTACAGCACTCGTTGGGATCTCTCCTTACACCTTTTCCGCAATCGGTATCACCGTCTCAATCGGTGTCTCCGTTCTCGGCGCCGCTTGGTAACCCCTTTTTCCTCATTTTTCCCCTTTCAAATCAAATTCTCTCATTTTTCCATCTCAATCCGTATCGCCGTCATTCTGAATCTATTGTTTATGTAATGGTTGAAGGGTAATTACATCATCTGAATCTGTCCTTTAAATTCTGTTTTTTTAGTAATTTTTTGTTGAATAATCTTAATGATCTTGATCATAAGGTTTACAATGGTGAAAGTTTATTGTTTTTTGTTGATTGAACTTAGATAGGGAACTTATGTTGTTTAATTTTGCTTCAGTTGATATTTGAAGGAGAAAGGAATTGTTTTGTGGTTATAATTTTTATATTTTATATTTCACATTTCTGAATCCAAAAGTGAATAAGTGAAGTTGCTCTGAAACAGGTGACTAATATCAAACATAGCAGGAGCTGTTTTGAGACATTGTTTATTTTCTACTTTGAAACCTATTTGATTACTAATTTATCGAATTTCCTCGTTTTTGGCAAAATTGTTTTGAATGGTAAGCACTTTGATTAGAAGGTGTGACCATAATATACTTGTGGATGTGAGTTCATTAACTGCATCTTCCTCTTTTCAATATTACAATTGTAGCTTTACCACATTTGAGTTAATTTTTGGGTATAGGAAATAGGAATATATGTTTGTTGTGAAAGAGTGTAGCTGAAGTTGTAGATCACTTTTCTTCAGAGTGATAAATGTCATTCTTTTCTAAATTTGCAGTAGCAGCAAAAAGAGGATGTTGGTGGATTTAAAACTACAAAGGGTGTTATTTTTTTGATAGAAGTAGGGGCGTTTTTTAAACATACTTGTTGAGGTGAGTGCAGTCTTTGAATCCAAACCCTTCCTTCTGTCTACTGTTTCTGGTTGAGCCATTCTTGCCAAAGTTAAGGATTTGTGGCTCAACAATCTCTATTCTATGTTCATCTGATTTCTTCTCGCTTTCACAATACATTGTATGGTCAGAAATGCTCTTGTTTTTTAACTGTTGTACTAAAGCTTTTTGTGTCCACCCTATGGTATTTGGGTTCTTTGCTTTTGCATCTCTTTCAATCAGAATTTCAACAATGTCTAGTTTCCCCTTATGTACAGGCAGCACAGCGGCATGGAGATCTCTTTTGCCATCCTCAGGTATCATGTTATTAGGGGCTGAATAAACATCATTAGTCACAATATGCAAATTATTCTGTGAGTCTCTGATATTTATGTTCTCTCCTTCATGCATTAAAGAATGGCCATGTAAATTATTTGTAGACTCTTGAAAAGAGCTTTCTTTGTGTTACCTAGCAATTTATATAGAACCAATCCATGATCTGTGTGTGGATATTCAGAGTCGAATCCGTCACGCTCCTTTAATCTCTGTCAAATATGGATCACAAATGATCAGGATTAGGAACCTACTATCGTTGAGGAGGGGGTTATATGATTGGTAAATATAATTTATACAATATATTCCCCATGTTGAGTTTAGAAGCTTTGAATATCTTAATTACCATTAAAAGGTTATTCATCACAATCTGTGCATCTCCTGGATTTACCTGTAAAACATTCATTAGGGATGTCCTGTTGATTCTTAAAATCTGAGAAAGCTCTGTGGTTCGAACTGTGAAAGGTTGTGGTACATGATATAAAACTCCAATCTCTCCAAATGTTTCTACTGCAGTTGCTTTGTCAAAAACCACCTGAATTGTTAATGTAATGATAGGAAGTTATATTCAGTTGCTTCATTGCATAATTTGAATAAAGAAAAAACATGTTCTGTTTGAGTATTATGACGTACTTGATCATTCCCATCAATGCAGTGAATGAGATTCTGCAACAAAGTAATCATTTGAAAAGATTTTACTAAAATTATTAGTAGACTCCTTGGAAGAGGTAGGCCTTCTGCATGACAGGAAGTGTTAAAATGCAAACTCTGATTTTTTTTGATGTTATTGTACATACTACCCTTCTGCAATGCCGTGAATTTTTTTAATTTAGTTTGATGTTGTTGAGCTATTATTGAGGATTTTTTGTTTCCAATTTTGGTTTTAATGGCAGGTAACTGGGTACGCAGGTGAAGATGAGCTTGGAAAACTGTGGTTATGGTTACATGGTTTGTCTCTCTGTCATTTACCTGTCGTTTTTAGTATTTTATATTCATCTGGCATAAACAGTTCTTTTGTTTTAGCGCCGTCGATACATTAATCAAGCAGAAGCCCTTGTCAGAAGGTCAGAAGAGGAGAAAACACCGAAAATATACGTCCAGAGTTCATGTTGATGATATCTGTCAGGCACTTATGGCTACTATTGACGCACCTTCTTCCTCCAGGTGAATTTCCATTATAAGAAGAGTTTTATTGATGTATGTATGTGCTCCTCCCACAATTAATAACCAACCAACTAACTGTCCCCTTCTCAACCTTCCTTTCCTCTCTATTTATAACAATCTAACTAACTAATAATAGCTTATTACATGGCCAGCTCTCAACTAAGAACTAATAATGCCCAAATAATTGGCTTGGCCCACTTACCCTTAGTTCCACCTGCCTTTTCCTGTCTTAAATCCTCCTTTTTGAATATATTGACATGTCACAATTTTCTGAACAAACTAGAAAAAAGTTTCCAACAGTAAAGCAAACAGGTAGGTTCAGTCTGAAGTAGTTAGAACTAGAAGGTCTATTACTGTTACAATGAACTGTCTGCATGGCTGAAGTTACCTAGATCTTTAATCTCAAATTTGTTTCAATGCCTTCACCATGCGTATTGGAAAGGATAAAACTTAGATGCAGTTCTGTACTAACTGTTCATACTGTTCTACACTTAAAAGTGCAAATATAACTGTCAAAAACTAGATCAACAGGTGCCTGCATGTGTATTTCTAAAATGAATATAACTGCCTTTTTGTGTGTTGCAAGTACCAACAGTAGTTAAGGAACTTCATTTAAACTTTACCCTATTGAAAATTCTTTTTTTGTAACTATAAAATTAAAAAGTGTACAATATAAAATAGATGAAGGGTTTGCTACATGTAGTGAAAAACAATGAAAACATAAAATGTTTTCACATGCAGAACAGACTCTAATATTTCCTATCTTCATCTCCATCCTTTGTTGAAATATAAATTGCTTACTATCAGAGTTCTAATAAACAAAAAAGTGGACAAATGACTTTGGTTGCTGATTGCAGTCTTGGATGTGATTTTCAGGGTAGTTTACAATATTGTTGACGATGATCCAGCTCCAAGGGAAGAAGTATTTGAATATGCAAGGGAAGAAGTATTTGAGTTTGAGGAATGATTTGCATGGTCCACGCCAAAACCTGGGAGATTGGTAAGTAGCATTACATTAGCGTAACATTTTTTTTGGATTTGGATTTATCATTAGTAACATTTTGATTTGGATTTACATGAGCCATGGCTAAAATGACTAATTGCAAAAAAAAATGCTATTAAGTGTGTACAAATTTGTGCTCTTCTTGATTGTTACTTTTATACTGCATATTGAATTTTATACTGCCTGCCAAATGTGGTGTATGTGAAATAATATGAAACCTATTATTATAAGTTCAATACTATGCCCTGTTTCTATTTTTGTCTTTATTTTGTTATTCACAAATTCAAATGATATGGATAGCACTCCAAAATCTTTTGCTTGCATATAATCTCATTGGTCGTATGTTGGAAGATTTTGCCATAGCTGAAGGCCTAAACTTAGACTTGAGTAAAAGGTCGTACCTCAACTGTGATAAGCAAATTGAAGACGCAAAAAGTACTAAAAAATTTTCTGTTACTGCTACTACCGCTACCACCGACTTATACAAAAAAATATTGTTGTACGGTCATACTGGTGCTACTTTAGTTTAATATATCGTGAATGACAGTTCAGTAGTGTTTTGGTATATATTTATTAATTAATACTTGTGCTGTCATCTTTGATCATCTAGCTTTATATCATGCAGAAACAGAAGAACAGTCATCATCTAGGAAACGTAAAGGAGGTCCGCCTATTGTTCGAGTAATTGAGGAGCTTATTCCTTCCTTTCCAGATAGGTATTTGTTACATTCCTCAATTATGGTAGCATAACAAGAAATGTTGTGTATAACATGCATGATTCTGTCAAAAAAATGCCATGATTTTTTTTTTCTAAATAGGCTTGACTCATTTGCATCTTTGTGAAGTACAACTTAGATGAATAACAAGGATATAGGTGGTTTTATTTTTGGGCATATAAATACACACTAAACAAGCTACATTTTTATATCTCAGTATGAGTAACTCTTGCTTTTGGACACTGCAGTAGCATGGAATGACTGAAGATATTGATGGACTTGTGATAATGGAACTCAATCTTTCAGGTTCAACCAGTGAAGAGCATTTTGAAATGGTTTTGCATTTTTGGATATAGTTCACCAAACTATGAGTTTTTACAATGTAATTTTATATGTGTATAGTTTTTCAACTCTTCAATTAATATCAATTTTAATAGAACAATTCACTTATGTTTTATAGTGGACAAAGCTTCAATTAATTTCAGGACCGTCTGTCTTTTTTTAGTGCCAATGATATATTGTTTGGATTTTAAATCATTGCGTTGAGGAAATCTGGCATTTGACACAATCATGCGATATGGACCATTTGATTAAGATCAGATGACTCCAATTCTACCATTTTTTTTACTCAGGCATAATGTCCAAAAATCAATTTGATTGGGCAACATATGTTAAAAAGTTGCAAAATGTCTTTTTTCTTGTAGTGAGGGAAACACAAATCCCTCACTAATTAGTGACGGAAATATTGGGGAATAAGGAAGAAATGGTCCCTCGCTATTAGAGAGGGAACACAAATCCCTCACTAATTAGTGACGGAAATATTGGTGAATAAGGAAGAAATGGTCCCTCGCTATTAGAGAGGGAACGCAAATCCCTCACTAATTAGTGACGGAAATATTGGTGAATAAGGAAGAAATGGTCCCTCGCTATTAGAGAGGGAACACAAATCCCGCACTAATTAGTGAGGGAATTGTCCGATTTTTAGGACATTTTTGCCTCATAGTTAGTGACGGGTTTACATTATTAGTGACGGATTTTTTCCGTATCAATTAGTGATGGAATCCAAAATCCCTCACTAATATTTAGCAAGGCCAAAATTCGGAACGGATTACTGGTCGTCACAAAATCCGTCACTAAATTTGTTAGTGAGGGAATTATAACAGTTTAGTGAGGGATTTATACCCTCACTAAAACTGATTTTTCTAGTAGTGTATGTGCCAAGTAAATCAATTTCCCAACTAACCTTTGGTATCTTCCTGTGTCGACAGGTGTGTCCCCTTTTTCCCAAAGTTTTGTATTTGGGTCCATGAGAGTATCATCAGGTCTACATCCACTCATACCTGTTTCTTTTAAGAGATCGAGAACATACTTTTGTTGAGACACCACTATTCCTTTCTTTGATCTAGCTACTTCCATGCCAAGGAAGTACTTTACGGATCCCAAGTCTTTGATTTCAAACTCTGCTGCGAGGTTTCTCATTAGTCTTTCCATTTCTGTCACATCATCTCCAGTAAGAATTATATCATCGACATAAACAATTAAAATAGTAATTTTTCCACTAGGATTGTACTTTATGAATAGAGTGTGATCTGATTCCCCTTGAGTGTATCCGTGTTTCTTTACTGATTGAGTAAACTTTTCGAACCAAGCTCTTGGAGACTGCTTTAAACCATAAAGATATTTTTTTATCAATTTGCACACCTTTGACCCAAATTTTTCTTCACAGCCTGGAGGGCCATCCATGTACACTTCTTCTTCTTGATCACCATTGAGAAACACATTTTTTACATCTAATTGATGTAGAGGCCAATCCAAATTCGCAGCAAGAGATAAGAGGATCCTAACAGTGTTCAACTTTGCAACAGGAGCAAAAGTTTCTGGGTAGTCCATGCCATAGGTCTAAGTAAACCCTTTAGCAACCAGCCTTGCCTTATATCTTTCTACTGAACTGTCAGAGTTGTATTTTACTGTAAACACCCACTTATAACCCATGGTTCTCTTTCCAGCTGGTAAATTCATAACACTCAAGTGTTATTCTTCTCTAGTGCTCTCATCTTCTCAAACACAACTTCCTTCCACTCTTGAACATTTAGAGCTTCCTGTAAATTCTTAGGGATTTCTATACAAGACAAGTGAGAGGTAAATGCAGAAAAAGAGGAGGATAAATTTGAATATGATACGAACCTAGACATGGGGTGCTTGGTGCAAGCTCTAACTGGTTTCCTATGAGCTATTGGAACATCAAGAATATGATCATGAATATCAGGAGGAATTTTACCTTTACCTTTCTTTGTATTTGTAGGTTGATTCTCCCTCGGTTCAAATCCATGATTGTGCTGAGGAATCAAGTCTACTACTACCTTATCATGGTTCATTCATTTTTCCATAAATTACTCCTTTCCAAGTTCCTTCACCTTCTCCAAACTTTCTTTCTGTTTCATTATAAGGATGTTCATGTAGTGACATTTGACTTAATTCTTGATTATCCTTAGGTTCCAAAGAGTAATTGTTAGAATTTTGGTTTGTTGCCCCTGATTATGTGACATCATCACTAATGAAAGGAGTAGGTTCACTTACATTATCTGGGGCATTTTCTTTAGGTGCAAACGGCCTAGAACTATGTGATATAAACATATTTTCTGATAGAATTAAATTCTCAAAAAAATAAGATGAATCTTCATTTGATTTCCCCCTTGAAGATGATTGCTCTCAAAAAAAGGTTTATTTTCAAAAGAAGTAACATCCATAGTTACCAGCAACCGTTTAGAACTGGGATCAAAACATTTATACCCTTTTTGAGTGGGGGAATATCTAACAAAGACACATTTAATAGCACGAGGTTCAAGTTTGCCTATTTGTTTGTGTTCATGGACAAATGCAGTGCATCCAAATATTTTTAGAGGCAAATCGACTGAAATAGAGGCAATGGGAAAGAATTTTAAAAAAGTTTCGAGAGGAGTCTTAAGGTTTAAAACACGAGATCGCATGCGGTTTATCAAATGTGCAGCGGTTAAAACAGCCTCACCCCATAAGTATTTTGGAACTTTAGTGGAAAAAAGTAAGGCTTTAGCCACTTCAAGAAGGTGCCTATTTTTTCTCTCTGCAATTCCATTTTGTTGGGGTGAGTTAACACATGTACTCTGATGAACTTTCCCATTTTCCATAAAAAAAAATTCCCAAAATTGTGTTAAAATATTCAATTTCATTGTCAGTTCTGAAAACTTGTATAGTGGAATTAAACTGAGTCAGCACCAATTTAATAAAATTCTTGACAATTTGTCCTACTTCTAATTTTTCTTTTAATAAATATACCCAACAAAGTTTAGTATGATCATCAGTAAAGGTGATAAACCATTTTTTGTTGGATAAAGAATTAATCCTATTAGGTCCCCAAACAACACTTTGAATAATAGAAAAATGTTTTGAAGGTTTATATGTTTGGGCAGGAGAAGAACTTCGATGATGTTTTGCAAGTTCACAAATTTCACATTGAAAAGAACAAAAATCTTGATCAACAAACAATTTCGAAAATACAGTTTTTAAATATTTGAAACTTGGGTGACCCAATCTTAAATGCCACAACATAACATCATCCTTATTATTTGAAACAAAAAAATTCAGAGAAAGAACTTATTTGTCCAACTTGATGTCTAGTTTCAAGTTCATCTTCAAGGTAGTAGAGTCCTCCATTCTGCTTAGCACTGTCAATCGTCTTCCCCGAGATTGAATCCTGAAACAAACAATGAGTATAAAAAAAATGAGTTTGAAACCTTTTATCTCGGGTTAATTTACGGACATATAATAGGTTACACGATAGATTGGGGACATGTAAAACATCTTGAAGAGTTAATAATAGAGAAATAATGACATAACCTTTTCCTGCCACAACTGAAAGAGAACCATCGACAATCTTAATTTTTAAATTACCTGCACAAGGACTATATGAAGAAAACATACTAGACTCTCCTATCATATGATCAGTAGCACCTGAATCAACCATCCAAGTACGAGGTTTGACGGCTGACTCTAAAAAATTACCTTTTTGGGCAATGGAACCGAAAGAAAACATACGAGAAGTTGTTTGAGACTCAAGAAGCTTGTAAAATTGTTCATTAGTGGGCGGAAGTGAGTTTGAGGAAGACTGCTGCCCTTGATTAGAAGTATCTTGGAGTGCACGACCTTCGTTGACGAGTTGAAAATTGTCTTACCCATCATTATCCTTTGTCGCACCTTCTCTCTTCTCGTCTTAGATTTACTCATTCCCTTTTAATTTTCACTTTTTGATCCGACTCAGACACTGCAAGCTACGATTTTGAGTTTTTTTTTTCTCGTGAACAGTAACCGCGGTACGAACATTACCGACGATATGAATAGTGCACGCGTGAACAGTAAAAAGTAACCACAATATGAGCAGTGCCGACGCTATGAATAGTGCACGCGTGAACAGTGCCACAGTATGAACAGTATTTCGGGGAACAATATTTGCGGGATATAAAAAAAACCAAGAAAGAAAAAAAAAAGTCGTGATGATGGCGGCTAGGGTTTATGCGGAAGCAAGGGCCCCAAAAATCGGGGCTCTGATTCCATGTGGAAATTACTCTATAGCTTAAAAGTTGTTTATTTCAATGAGAATGATGCTCTTTTTATAGGAGAGAATACAACTAATCAACTCCTTAATTTAATTTAAGGAGTGACATAATAAAAAATAAACAACCATTAAAATAGAATAATAATTAAATGAAATAATATATATTAACGGTTTTAAAGACAAAACCCTAAATTAGAAAACACTCTTCACAATTTGTTTCAAGTATCGTACCTTTCTGAAGTCGCTCAATTTGTGTCAGCGCCGATTTCATAAATACCCAACACCAATGTCTTCACCAGTCTTTCCCGACGATATCATCGTCGAAATCTTGTCATGGCTTACGGTGAACCCTTTGATGAAGATGAAATGCGTGAGTAAGTCATGGAACACTCTTATCTCCGATCTTAATTTCGTTAAAATGCACCTTAATCGATCTGCACGACACTGACAATCATATCTAGTCTCTTACACGAATTCCAATCAGGACGCTGATGACAGTTTCATACCGTTCTCTATTAGTGGTTTACTGGAAAACCATTCGATCACCCTTCCCGACGATATTCACTATCAATTGATTGATAAGGATTGTTGTCATGTTGTTGGTTCCTGCAATGGATTGGTTTGCTTGCTTGGTTATTCTCTCGCCCAGGATAATGGTGTGGGCTGGCTTCGTATTTGGAACCCCGCCATCAGGACAATATCTGATAAAATAGGATATCCACATGATGACGATGACATCTATCAATTGAAGTCTTGGCAGTTTACATTTGGTTATGTCAATTCAACCGACACTTATAAGGTTGCGGCGTTACATTCGGGTAGTAACATGACAACGGAGGTCCGTGTTCTTAGTTTCGGTAATAATATTTGGAGAAATATTCAAACTTTCCCTGCGAGGCTTCTTCAGCTGTTCTCTAATAATAATAATAGCAGGTTGTATGCCGGTGTACATTTGAATTGCACTATTAATTGGTTGGCAATTAATTGTAATGGCAATCTTGCTATTCAATTTGTGATTATTTCGCTTAATCTAGGCACAGAAACACACACACAATTTCTGCCCCCTCCAGGTTCTCTAGAGGAGCTGTCAGGTGTGATGGAGTCACGTGCACGGCCAGGTGTTTGCATGTTGAAGGATTCACTTTGTTTTTACCATGATTTCAAGAAAACCGATCTTGTTATATGGAAGATGACAAAATTTGGAGATGAAAATTCTTGGACTCAATTCCTTAGATTTAGCTATCACAATAATCTTCGGATGAAGTTGAAACAGGGTTTCTTGATATTCAATCTTTATGAGAATGGTGATACACTTGTATTTGTATTCGTAGACGACCAAAAAGAACGAGCAATTCTCTATAGTTGGAGAAATAATAGAGTAGTGAAAACTAGAGTTAACCAAATGATATGTTGGTTCTCTATAAACCATTATGTCGAAAGCTTGGTTCCAACCAGTTGAAAGTAAGTTCTTCTCTGGCGATATATTACTTGTTATATGCTGAATCAACCGCTTGACTTGAATTCCATGTTAGTACTCATTTATGTAAGTATATTTTAAGCAAGTAATGTTAATTTGCATAAACATTATATGCTTAAAATATACTTATTTTATTTGTATACCTGATAATGATATACTGCCACTGAATTTAATCTTTCATTACACAACCCTTGTTTCATCTGTGGTGTAGAGTTGTAATGTTGCATTATGATAGAAACTAATTTCTTTATTCTTATTTTCACAAAGGGATATAACTGCATTTTTAAGAATTAGGCCTTCACTTTTATTTCACTCTCTTGCCTAACGTGAGTCCTTTTCGAATTATAGATCCACAAAGTCAACTTCAAGCAAATCCAACATTATTGATGGTGCATGTCAAGATGGCAGAATGAAAGAGGCTTATTGGAATTACATTCTCATCAGTTGTGGTATTTGTTTTGTATATGACATTAATGGTCCTCTTGATGTCTATTTAGCGTTTTTTGGGAACAGTTGTAGTGACTTATTGCTTTAATTACTGTTTTGTTTTACAATAGTACTCCTGTTTTGCAGGACCATTTGAGTATGGTTTCAATATTTTTGTTAGTATGGTTAGAGGCTTATAGCCTATAAATTTCAGCTGATCTAATGTCTTCTTTTTTGTTCTACTTTTTTCCCTGGCTGCTTTTCTGCATGAATTCATTGAAGCAGAAGAGTTGTTCTGTCTTCACTGAAGCATTAAATTATTGTTACAATGATGATTAACCATTGTTTCTTGTATTGAATGTTTATATGCTTTGCTATGAACAGACACAACTTGACTGGAAGGTTTTTTTATCTCATGTATAAATCTATATGATAATGCACATGGAATCCGACTAAGAACAAAAATGAAAAGGAAAGTAGATTTTTTTTTTTGTTTTGTTTTGAAGGAAAGTAGATATTGAATACATAACACACTATACTTTTATTGGTTATTCAAAATAGATATGACAATTCTTTTAGTTATTTAATTGTATTAGATTAGATAGTCATTTTAATTTTTCTTTTTTAGTTTTAAATTGGTTATTTAAGTTACGAAATGTGAGTAGTACTATTTTTATACATCACAAGATTCTGTTATGTTATCAATGTGACATGAATGAAGCTGATTACTTATCATACGAGGTTGATTTAGTGAATTGGTTTTTTAATTGTGATAGTAACAAGCACAATAGATGATTTTTTTTGGTTGATTTCTCTCATAATGGTAGTCATTTTGTGGACCAAAAATAGCACATATATGTTGAAAATATCTAAAATTAGGGCACTGATGCTGACAGGTTGCTAAATTTGTTCTGCCACGTCAATAACATCACATTTTTTTGTATTTTTGTAATTGAATATATTAAATACGGAACGTGACTTAAATGATCTGTCTGGGATAAAAAAACTTATGTGATGCATTTTGCCTATTAGCTATCTTCTTTATCCATTGCATTGTAGTTCTCTTTCTGAATGTGTATTTGCTACTTTGTTACTATATTTTCATTGCATTGTAGTTCTCTCTCTGAATGTGGATTTGCTGCTTTGTTACTATATCTGATCATCAACTATTTGATGCCAACAATTAGTTCTTTCAACAAGTACCATACCAAAAATATGTCAAATGCCATTCAAAAGTTTGATGCTAAGAACAGATTATCCTTGTTTGTCTTGAGTACTGCTACTTGGAGGCAACCAACTATGATTGTAAGGTTCCTGTAACAAAAGAATAGGGTAATGGAATAATTCTTACGATAGTTCTTGTCAAAGAAATGGGATTGGCTTACAGGATAATAAAGACGACGCATCACATAGAAATTGAGAGTGTATAAAATTGTTAACTCATACAATAAAGTATGTATACAAAAAAATTGATGTGTCCGTTTTCTGCTACTAATTTATTAGAGGAGGTTGGATTGAAAGGATTATCTTATAAATTGCGTGCGGGTTGATATAACACAAACCACAAAACCGGTTTATGAAATTAAAATTATTCCCACTTATAAATATGTGTTTAGACCATATCTATTTAATATGTAATCTTTAGCTAATCAAGTAATTTTATTTATTTATTTTTTTTTTTGGTACAAAGCCAATCAAGTATTTATAAAATACTATTTTTTTTAAAGAAAAAAATAACAATTACTCCCCTAAAAAAAAGTATGACAATTACAAGATTAAAATAAATTTTCGTTCAAAATTTATTTTTCACAAAAATCCAACAATTTTCATCCTCAAATCTCATATTCCTCTTTCAATAAAAAATTTATCACCTTCACCTTAGAAAAACCAAATAAAGAATAAAAATTCTAAACCCAAGAAACAATGAGGAATATTGGTCTGTAGACGTCCATTGTTTGCTCTCAGACACCTTAAACTGACGAAAATACTTCAAACGACAATTAATTACCGTTTGTTAGTCTATGGTAGTTAACTCCTGTTGCTAGAAACCATAGTTAACTATAAGTTACCGAGAAAAATGCAGTCTGCACAACTAGGACACAAAATGGTATGTCTAGACACATGTTAGTCAGAAACACTATCCAACAAACAGTAAATTATCCAACGACAATTATCGCTCATGATCAACAACTAAATATCATCAATCATAATTCAATAACATTACACCAATTCAACATTACATTAACAATAAACAAACAATTGAAATTCAATAACAATTCAACATTACAGAAATTGACAACATTACACAACATTACTTCATATAACTTAAAACTCCAAAATACTAATTTCTATTGACAATTTGGACACTTGCAGTTCGAACGCCAAAGATATAACTTATTATTTTCAACCATCTGAAAAACATGGATACCACATCGTCTTTGCCCTTAAGCATCTCAAGATGATAAACAATAGTTCCTTTTTAGTTATCATCCCCCCAGATATATGCATGGTACTTGTACAAAAACATGAGACGTGGTTTGATTTTTACAAAGATGAACAAAATATTGGTTAAGTTGTGTCTTCAGCCCATCCAACTTGTCGGTGGGGGTTAAAAAAATCATAACCGTCCTCTTGAAAGCTTCATATCAAACATGACCTTCAACTTTCTCATTCTGAGACATAATTCACTTGACATAAGTAGATACAAGAGAAAATATCAGACTAAAATGAAATAAATGAAATGATCAAATGAATTGCTGATTAACCGGAGACATGTATTTATATAAAATGCGGTGCAATATTATCCACATAAATTGTCCTTGTCCACCACATAAAACATAAAAGACATATATTTATACAATGTTAGTGGTATGTTGGCCACACAAAAATGTCGGTGCATTATCGACCACAAAAAATATGTCGGTGCATTATCAACAAAAAAAACTATGAACACCAACAAAAAATTTCATATCCTATCTAGTGAAATTGCTTCTTTATATTCATCTTCGTCAAATTCTTCCTCTTCTTCATCTTCACTATCCACAAAAATCAGAATGCCTTCATTTGAATTTTTTTGGGCGGTTGCTCTCCTATTTCAATATCCATGAGTTTTTGAAACCAAGATTGTCTATCCAAAAAAAACATATTCCCATGTCTCAACTTCTTCTTTATTGTGTAGTTTCCACTTCATACATGATGGAGGTATTAAACAACCATCTTTCAAAATACATGAACAAAGTGATCCGAGATTAATCCAAAACACATAATATGGGTATTTGGATTTAGTGGTGGTTGTTCTCTAATTGGGAAAAAAGTTTCAAAAATAACGGTTTCATGTTTTGCCAACTCAACCACAACTTTATTGTAGCAAATTGCAATAATGTGACCCATATGTAGTAACGTCAATCACTTCTCTTTTGGTGCAAATCCATTATTTGGCGGAGGGTTCAAATCATTCAAGATATATTGAAAACGTTCCTCACTTCCAAATATTGGCATATAATCACTCTTATAACTAGTTAACTCTTTAATCAGTGCATTATGTCTCATAAGTGACTATCTTCACCAATACCAACATGCTTAACTACAACTCAGAATTAACAATTACCATCGCCTAAAATATCCACAATTTTTTCAATATGTGGACGCATGAACAAAGACATCCCATTAAGATGAGGAACGGGCCTTGGAACCAAAGTTGGCGATGAATTACCAATACTAGCACTTTTTCTTTTAGAGGATGACGAATTTTTTTTGTGACATTTGAGTATCTGAAAAATGGGAATCAACTCACTCCCACAGAGATGCATCTTGACTAGTCGAACCATCATTTGGTGTAAACCTTACTCTTTTTTTGGCGCCCTTTGTTTGTACCTTTTTTGGAGGTGGAGTCAAAAAGTGTCGTTTCTGAAAATGCTAGCTGACACATTTGCTCATTGATGTGTAGTTTTATTTTGTAATCCACTTTCTTGAGACGTTTATGAATATGATTCCATTATGCCATGAAAAAAAAAACTTCGTCACCTTCTTTCTCACCCACAGTAGCCTAAAAACATAACCTCTTTCAGTCAGTGTTTATCTCATCCAATGGAATATGCACCTCGTTACAAATCTTTATATCAAGAATACACGCACAAGGCAACCTATACGATGTCCTGATCACACAACCACACTTTTTGTTATCCATGCAAGTTTTCTTGGAGCGAGTTGCCTCCTAAAAAATAAAGTTCAAGCAAACTCTAAAAACCTTATACTCCAACTCAGAGTACAAAATTTTACCTCGGTATCTATGTTCTAAAACAACACAACTACTCACAAAAGATGATTGTATCTCACTGAACTGCAACACCAACATATTTTGTATTGCCTCCCAACATCTAGCCAAATCTCCTTTACTATCCTTATAATATTTCTTCAACTTCCCATGAACAGATTCGACTCTATTAGTTGTTGTGTTTCCAGGATGCAAGGCACGGTGTGTCCATCCCCTCACATTTTTTCCTTTAAAGGATTCATGTTGATACTTTCAACATAGGTAAGGAAATTAAGGAATTTCTTTCATACATCTTGGAGTTGCAATACACATCAGCATATGATTAAATTGAAGGAAAATCAACCATATTTTCCTAAGCTTTCATAATGTTGTCAACTACGTCCATGACCTTTACCTTTTTGACTTTCTTCTCTTTCCCACCCAATTTGACATCCTTAGATTTGACTCTATAGTATCTCATGCATTTAGCTCTAACATTTTTAGTGATATGAAACTGACAAAGTAATGCGGTAGTTTTAGCAAAAATAGTGGCGACTTCATTCATCAGTGTGATATCCTTGTCAGTCACGATCACCTTTGGCATATTGTATGCAGACTTCAGAAGGTCTGGCAACATTTGTAGAACCCAAGCGAAGTTCTCATATTTTTCAAACGTCATAAAAGCAAAACCAACAGAATACGTCTTTTCGAATGAGGTTATCCTAACTACCTTAAACAATGACATTTTGTACACGTTGGTTTTATATGTGGAGTCCATGATCAAAAAAGTTGGAAAAATGTTAAACAACTTCATAGATTCAGGATGAGCCCAGTAAATATCTTGATCAGTAGTAGACTCATATTTGCTTCTACACTTGTGAGCATATTTGTTCTCCTCCGTACATTTTAACAAATGTTGTATCTCTGATTTTTCAACTCTAATGGACTTTTTGAACCTTTCTTATCCATTTTACACTTGCTTTATATTCGTCAAACCGTCCTTTTGTTTATCCTTCAAATTCATTAGAATATGCTCAGACTCCACCAAACTCTTTGTCAGGCCAGCAACAATCTTCTTATCTTTATCAGTTAATCTACCCGCAAGAATGTGACCTTCTAACTTTGGCTCCATCTTATGGTTGTGAACTCCATTGAGTATACTCAACCAACATTCATTTGCTTCCTTCTTTACATAACCATGCAACCTAAAAAGACACCCACGTTTCTTTGTCCCCATGTTTTCTCATTTCGATTTCTTCCTGGGTGCTTTGTACTCACCACTCATTTCACAAGCCAACACCAACATTGGCTTCTTCCTTCCATCACCATTATAGGATTTGTCTATAATTAAAGTAAATTTTGTCTTTGTTGCTTGCTAATGAACCCAATTAACCATATCATCTCTAACTTTTCATTTATCTTTGCTGAAAACTATGGTGTCGTATATACTTCATTAGCACAAATTTTGGAAACTTCGAAGCTAACAAGAGAAGGTTTCACATCAACGGGAACTTCAGCAATATTTGTTTCACATCAACGAAAGCTTTAATTATAGATATTTGAATTCAACAGAAGACTCGACGTTACTTGGTTTTGACTCAACATATTATCAACCACATTTTGATCATAACTATCAATAAATAATAAAACATTGCAAAAAAAAAGTATTAAAAGTTAATTAAATCATTAAGTGCAACAAAATAAAAAAAATGCAAAAAACCAAAATCTGGGCAGCTACGACAATTAAATGTCATCTCTTGAACGGTTGTTAACTGTCGTGGCACGTACGAGAGTTAACTACCTTTTAGTGTGCCACATGACATGGAATAACTGATCCACATGGTACACTGTTAGTTTTACTTATTTTTTTTCTTTTTTAACGTGAAGTTAATAGAAGGATCAATGACAATATTTTTACAAAGTGTAGGGATTAATGTCGTATAAAATAGTGCATGAATCAATGTTTGACTTATGTACTATTCACATAATATACTTTGACTTTGGTTTTTTACTATTATATAAGACGATGTTGGACTTGTCTCGATGAATATTTTTAAACTTTGCTAATACAAAATTTAAAAACATTAAAAATCAAACATGTGTATAGACATGTTTGCAGCAATGGACAAAGTCTCTTATTTTAAACGGAGGAAGTAAAAAAATGGTGACATATTTAAACTAAGGAGGAATACTAGCAACACATATTTTAACACAAACTTTTCAACCCATTCTCTTTGATTGATTAAAATTTATATGAGTTTCATCAAATTATGTGGAACTCGTATAAATTTGGTGGGACCTGTGAGAATTTTAAACAAAAATAGTAAGATAAAATGTATATTAAAATGTGTGTCGTCAGCCATTATCCCTAGGGGTGGGCAAAAAAACTAAAAACTGAACCAAACTGTTGAACCAAACTGAACTGAACCAATATTGAACCAAACCGGTTTATAAAAGTTCAGAACTGAACTATATTTTGAGTATCAGTTAAAAACCGAACTGTTTTGAAAAATAAACTATAATGAACCGAACCCAAATTAAACCAAAACTCCAAAAGCCTAAACGCTATCAGCAAAACCTAAAACGCGATTCATTCATTCATTCCTCCCACTTGGTTCAATCGCCGTTGCTGATTCATTCATTCATTCCTCCGTCGTTCGCGATTCATCATTCATTCCTCCCACTTGGTTCAATCGCCGTCGCTGATTCGTCGTTCGCGATTCGTCGTTCGCTGATTCGTCGTTCGCTGATTCGTCGTTCGCGATTCGTCGTTCGCTGATTCGTCGTTCGCTGATTCGTCGCCAGCTCCGAGGTACCCATTTCATCTCAATTTCATATGGGTTTCATCTGTTGTGTATGTTAGGGTTTCATCTGGTTGTTGTTATTTTCATTGATTTGCTCCTTTTAACTTTTGCATTGATATGGGTTTCAAAGATTATCTTGCTTAATCGAATTAAATTATTTTCTTGTGTTGTTGTTAAAAGTTGGACTTAGCTGCAAATCTCAAAGTGATAGTTCGAACTAATTATGTAGTTAAATGTTTGAACATAGTTGCTAATCTGAATCTGACAATTTGAACTAAATTGTAGTTAAATGTTTGTAAATTAATATTGGCCTCTGTTTGTAAATCTAAATCAGAATCTATTGTAAATTAATGTTTGTAAATTAAGAGGACAGCTTGTGAATGTTTGTGTGGTCGTTACTAACATAAATGAAGAGAAATGTCTTGTTGGGCCAATCAGTGTGAGGTGCAAATGTCTTGTGTACTCATTTTCTTTGTTTATGTTTTCATCTCATTGACATGTTAAGAGTTTTACAGATGTCGTCAGATGAAGATGTCATTTCTACCACTCATGTTGCCGCTCCATCAACAGCTCCTTCTTCTGGTTTGCCACCGTCTGGGCGTAGATATCGGTCACATGTCTGGAATCATTTTGTTGAATTACCTGGTTCTGAGAAGAAGGCCAAATGTAATTATTGTGGCAAACCGATTCTATTCAAGGCTGGAACAACTGCTATGGCTACTCATTTAACAAGATGTAAGCAACATCCTGATAAAGTAGCAAGTAAAAGGCAAAAAACATCTCCCACAACACAACTTACAGAAGAGGAATCGAGTGTTGTAAAATTTGACCAAGAGAGGTGTCGTTTGGAGCTTGTGAAGATGTTTGTGGGCGCAGAGCTTCCTTTTCGGTTTGTGGAGAATGAGTTTTTTCGAAACTTTGTGAAAGTCTTACAACCACATTTTGATATCCCATCCCGCACTACATTAAGGCGTGCTATTTGGTCGCTTTACGATGGGGAGAGACAAAGACTTAAAGAGTTTATGTCGAAGCATTGTGGAAGGGTTTGTCTTACGACAGACACGTGGACTTCATGTCAAAATCTAAGCTACATGAGCCTAACTGCACATTTCATTGACAAAAAATGGAATTTGCATAAGAAAATTCTGAATCTTTGTCAAATCACAGGCCATACAGGAGAGCTCTTGGCTACAGAAATGGAAACTTGCTTAAATACTTGGGAGTTGAATCGGGTATTTAGCATAACGGTTGATAATGCATCGTCTAATGATGTACAAATCAGATTCATGAAAGATTGGATGAATGCAAAGGGCTGTTTGATCTTGAAGGGGGATTATATTCATATGCGTTGTTGTGCGCATATCTTGAGTTTGATTGTAAAGGAAGGTTTCAAAGAAAACGAGGATTCTATCACAAGAATACGCGATGCAGTCAAGTATGCAAAAGGATCCGCTTCAAGATTGGCAAGGTTCAAGGGATGTGTTGACAGGGCAAGAATTGCTTATAAAGGCCTCATTTCCCTAGATGTTGAAACCAGGTGGAATTCCACGTATTTGATGTTACAAGCCGCTTTGAAATATAAAACTGCCTTTGATTTGTTAAAAATTGCTGATGCTAAGTTTGTTAAAGAGCTATCTAAGAAGAATGGAGGCAAAGGTGTACCTAATGAAGAGGATTGGAACTATGCGAGTTCGGTGCTGCCATTTCTGAAGATGTTTTATGATAGTACCATGCGTATTTCTGGCTCTTCCTATGTTACTAGTAACATATATATGAAAGAGGTATTTGCAATTGGAAGGAAGATCCGAACATTATGCGAGAATGACGATGAGAGAATAAAGTCGATGTCATTTAAAATGAAGAGTAAATATGATAAGTATTGGGTTGATCCTGATAAAGTAAACATGATGTTATTGATTGCGGTTGTTCTAGACCCGAGGAGCAAATTGGGATATGTCAACCACTTTCTTGGGTATTATTTTGCAAAAGAAAAGGCCGAAGAATTGCAAGCAAAATTGTTGTCTTCTTTGAAGTCAATTTATCGAGAATATGAAGGCATTGAGGAAGGGTCTCAAAGTATGGGAGAATCACAACCAGAGGAAGATGATGATGATATCCATGGAATGGGCTTCTATGTAAAAGCAACTGGGCGTAGAATTGATGCTAGGTCTGAGCTTGATAAATATCTCAGCGAAGAATGTGAACCTTATATTAAATCAGTTCAGTTTGACATTCTAAATTGGTGGAAAGTTAACTCGTCTCGATATCCCATCTTAGCAACTATTGCCCGCGAGGTGTTGGCTATTCCAGTGTCTACTGTAGCATCAGAATCTGCATTCAGCGCTGGAGGAAGGGTGTTGGATCCTCATCGCAGTAATCTTACACCTAAGATTGTGGAAGTGCTTGTTTGCACTCAAGATTGGCTAAAAGGATCTCCTTTCTCAAACTTATTTGATGAGGACCTTGAAGAACTAGAAACCTTTGAGCAAGGTAAACTTATTTAATTTGTTGTATATATATATATATATTCATGTATACATAATTTTCTTTAAATATTATTACCTGATTTTAATATCAACCTTGTGTCTAGTAGACTTTGGTTTCTTACTCACAATCTGCCTTTTTGTGCTTAGAATGTAAAAAATTATTCAAAGTCTTTTACCTGTTTAGCTGCTGCAGTATAGTTTATTGACTTTACTCTGAACATATTAACATTTGGTTTAGTAATTGAAATTTGTGTTATTCTTTTTAAATTAGCTACGTACTGTCTGCAACTAATCAACTAACATAGTTTATGGACCTACATATCTGTTACACCAGATTTAACTGCAAATAAACTATTTTTACGCAGTATCTTATGTATGCTATGGAGCATTGCTTCCATACTAAGAACATTATCATTAATACCTAGTAGAAATGAAACGTGTTTGACAAGTGGACACAACCTCAGACATAAGAAGATTAAGCATGTTCACCTTAATCTTAGTCAAGAACTTATAACAAATAGTGTTGCACAAGGAAATGGATCTTAAGTGAGTCACATGCTTAGGCTTAGGTACTTTAGAAATCAGGCTGATATCAGAAGTATTTACACTCAGGATATCAAAATGGATTCCTCCATAAATTTTAACAAATTCAATCATCTGTTTAACCATAATCATCTCTTTTACCAAACAAAACCACACTAACTTCCTCTTCAGAGATGATCTCACTGAGCTTCTTTTCAATATGTTGCTCAAGAAGGGGAGGAGATACAATAGGATACCCACTCACCAACAATAGAATGTTACTGAGTTTGTTTTGCAGCTTCAGTTCAGAGATGATTTTAATAGCGTTTTATCAGATTTGTTGTATATATGTCAGCTTCTAATAGCGTTTAATATTTTTTTTTGCAGAGATGATTTCTTCATCGTCCTATGCAATGGCATCAGCTAGTGTGGTTAATCTTGATGATTGATGTTGGATAAACTTTTTTGTGATGTTGGTTTACTTATGTGTAATGATGCTGGCAACATTGATTCATTGACAACATTGATCTTAAACAGTTCTTATTCAAACTATAGTTTTGTGATGTTGGTTTACTTATGTATTTGTAATGATGTTGGCAACATTGATCTTAATTTGGAGTTTTTTGTCAAGATATTTTCTTTAGGGAAAACTGTTTGGTTTTTTAATACAAAAACAGTTCATAGTTCAGTTCATAGTTCAGTTCAATGAATATCATAACAATTCAAACAGAACTGAACAAAACCATTTAAGTTAACAGTTCAGTTCAGTTTTTTTAACGAAACAGTGCACCATTTTGAAGCAGCAGTTCGGTTTGGTTCGAACTGTTTCATTATGGTTCGGTTCAGTTCAAACGAACTGAAAAACAGTTCAGTTCGGTTCGGACACAGTTTTAAGTCCGAACTGAACTTTGCCCATCCCTAATTATCCCAAAACATTTATCATCTTCAGCTTAGTGTTTGAAGTACAAAACCCTAAATTGGAAAACTAGGGATGTTGATCTCTGCAATAATCAACCAAACAACTTAGCCTCCAAAGTTTTTCTTCTTCGTTAGACCGAACCCATTCCTGAATTCGCAGTATTCAACTGTCTTCTCCAACAACGGCACCACGTTAGGGTTCCGTTTGTATCACCGCCGTTGTCATGAATACCCAACCACGAATGTCGCCGTCGCCTTCACCAATCTTCCCCGACGATATCATCGTCGAAATCCTATCATGGCTTACGGTTAAACCTTTGATGAAAATGAAATGTGTGAGTAAATCATGGAACACTTTTATCTCTGATTCTAAATTCGTTAAAATGCATCTTAATCGATCTGCACGACACTCACAATCCTATCTAGTATCCAATCAGTTCGGTGATTACAGTTTTGTACCTTTCTCTGTTCGTGGTTTGATGAATGACCGTTCAATCACCCTTCCCAACGATCCTTACTATCGATTGTTTGACAAAGACTGTCCTGAAGTTGTTGGTTCCTGCAATGGATTGGTCTGCGTGATTGGTTGTGTCGTGGATGATGATGACTTTGACGAGGACGGTTATGTGGAGAATATTAGAGAGATGTGGCTCTGTATCTGGAACCCCGCCACCAGGACAATATCAGATAAGTTGTATTTTCGTGCTAATCATTTGCAATATTGGCAGTTTGTGTTTGGTTATGATAATTCAACCGAAACTTATAAGGTTGTGGCGTTATATCGGGGTAGTAAAATGACAACCGAGGTGCGAGTTCTTTGTTTCGGTAACAATATTTGGAGAAATATTCAAAGTTTCCCTGCGAGGCTTCTTCAGTTCTCCTTTTGTACTAATAGAAGGGTGTATGCTGGTGTACATTTGAATTCCACTGTTAATTGGTTAGGGTTTATTGCTTTTCAATTTGTGATTGTTTCGTTTGATCTAGGTACAGAGACATACACACAATTTCTGCCACCTCCAATTTCTCTGGACTTGTCACATGTTTTACAGAAGGGGTCACATGCAAAGCCAGGTGTTTCTATATTAATGGATTCACTTTGTTTCTATCATGATTTCAAGGAAACCGATTTTGTTATATGGAAGATGACAAAATTTGGAGATGAAAAGTCTTGGGCTCAATTACTTAAAATTAGCTATCATAATCTTCAGATGAACTTGAAACCTGGTATCTCAATGTTCAATCTTTATGTGAATGGTGATACACTTGTATTCGTAGACGACCAAAAAGAACGAGCAATTCTCTATAGTTGGAGAAATAATAGAGTAGTGAAAACTAGAGTTAACAAAAAGATATGTTGGTTCTCTATAAACCATTATGTCGAAAGCTTGGTTTCAACAAGTTGATAGTAAGTTCTTCTCTAGCCATTATTTCCTTCACTTCAAAACTTTGTTATAGATACAATGAATCAACTGCCTGACTTGAATTTCATGTCTAGTACTCATTTATGTAAGTATATTTTAAGCGTATTCTTCTTGATCTGATTACACCAATTACAATACGCCCATGATGATTTTGGACGGTTATTTTGTTTGTATACCTTGTAATGATATATTGCTAGTGAATTTAATTTTTAACAACAAAACCCTTGTTTCATGTGTCGTACAGAATTGTCATACTGCATTATGGTAGAAACTGATTTCTTTATTTTTATTTTCACAAAGGGATATAGCTGCACTTTTGAGAATTAGACATTCAGTTTTATTTTGAATCTCTGTTCTTTTTATGTGTTTTCTTGTTTCATTCGCTTGCTTAACATTAGTCCTTTTCGAATTATAGAATCACAAAGTCAACTTCAAGCAAGTCCAACATTATTGATGGTGCATGCCAGGATGGTAGAATGCAAGAGGCTTATTGGAGCTACATTCTCTGATTCTCATTAGTTATGGTATTTGTTTTATGTAAGATATTAATGGTCCTCTTGATGTCATTTAGCTTTTCTTGGAATATTTGTAGCAACTTATTGCTTTAATTATTGTGTTGTTTGCAATAGTACTCCTGCTTGCGGAAAGGCAAATGAAAATCTCCAACTCTTTGAGTGAGTTGAGTACACTTTTTGCAGGACCATTTTAGTATGATATCAATATCTCTGTAGTTGCACAAAATGCTTTGAATGTTATAACCGTAATATATGGTTCACTAGTACATCTAAACCTTTTGGCAACACTTACAATCTATTTTTTTTTTTTTTTAAATTGTGGGATGTTAACATTGGTTAAATTAAATGTTACCTTTTGCCACTAATTTTAGCTGCAAATAATATTAGTAGTTAATCGTGATAATCACCAAGTAGATCTTATCTCAAATTGATTATTAATGGTGTTTCATAAACTTATAAGCTTTCATATTTATTTTATATTTGCAATGAAACATGCTATCTTTGTCTCAGGTTTTCACTTAACAATTATATTCCTCATCTTTCCTAAGAATTCATTTCTCTTTTTGAATGAAATTATTGTGACAAACAAAGATCTGTAATTTTTTTTTTGTTTCTTGTTTGTTTACTTTCTATTTAGATCCCCATTCTTTTAACTAAATATTCACAAGATCTGAGATTATTGTGACAAGCAAAGATCTGCAATGTATACTATATCACTTAAGTTTGTAGTTGTGTAGTTTTCCACATATAGACAAGTAGATATGTACTTCTATTTTGTTAGTATCACTGATTTCTACTATGTAACTTAATTGTGACTGTCCCAGAGCTTGTGTAGATATTGGTGCTAAAATAGATGTGGATAACTAATTTGGTGTGTTTGAATGCGTTAATGTGGGAGTTCTAAATGTGTTGTATAGCCATAATTGATTTGGACAACTTGCTGTACTATCAATTTTCTTTTTTGGACTAATGGATTACTATCATACAATCTTATTATCTTTGTGATACTAGTTAAATAAGTTTCACAACGTTGACTGTTGATGAAGGGAGGAATTGTACAAAGCTTAGATTTATGTTGAAGTAACTGTAAAATAATAATCTTAGTCGGTAAAAGTTTTGTCATGTGTGTATATAGTTTTTAGACAGGGTGTTGTATATAATTGTCCTTATATATAGCTTGAATGGACAAGTTTTTTATAATAGCATAATGTAAGGCTCTGGCTCCTACTATGGACTGAAAGAAAGTAAGACTTGCAGTGTAGTTGGAGAAATACTTAAGAGAGTTTATGAATCCATTAGATAAGTGCTGCACATCAATTCTCAAAAATAAAAAATTGAAGCTGGCCAATATCTTCTAATGTGAAAGTTGAGTGTAGCTTGATGACGAGTTTCTGGATAAGAAGTTTGGAGCTTTCCCACATTTTTTACAACTAGTTTGGATCTTCTAATGAGAACATTAGCTGACTGTGAATATTGTGATATTAGCTGATAACTGCAATTGTACTATTAATTTATAGCTTCATGCTGATGTAGTTTTTCATGTCCAAAGAAAATTCTTTTGATGTATGTTTTAACCAGCTATCAAGAAAGTTTTTTGACATAATCAGCTGATAAGAAATTTCTCTTGATATAGCCTTAGTATATTGGTTAGAGGCTTAGAGCCTAGAAATTTCAGCTGATCTATTGTCTTCTTTTTGTTCTATTTTCCCCTTGGCTGCTTTTCTGGATGAATTCATTGAAGCAGAAACCTCTTATCACTTTAAGTTAACCCTGCAGTTTTGTATATAGCTTTATGCCTCATATTTGACAGGAGAATCAAACAGTTGTGTACAGTTGTTCTGTCCATCAGTTAAGCATTAAGTTATTGTCCCAACGATGATTAATCATTGTACCTTGACTTGAATGCTTTTAGGATCTATTACCTAAACATCTTAGTCTGCTTGTTTTTTTCTTACTGTTAGCGGTAGGCAGTGGTTTTCTGATTTGAAGCTAATTATATATTTTGCCATGGAAAGACACAACTGGACTGGAAGGTTTTAATCTCATCTATCTATCTATAAGATAATGCACATGAATCTCAAATACATAACTTCAAGCCACATTATTTTTTAGAACTGATGCGAAAAATTCTGCAGAAGAAACAGTTAACAGCCCCCAACACATAACAACCAAACCTGATACAATTAAATTCAAAATCTTACAAAATGTGGATTAAGAACAAGACAGCCCGTCGCTTAATAACACAACGCGAAAACATAACATGCCTCACCAATGCAGCAAACATTGGACAGCTCCGAACAGCCCACAAATCTTAGGCTAAACGCACCTGCAGCAACTGCTGTTCTGCAGAGAAATCTACAGCACCATGACAGCTCCAAAAACAACGCTTATGATGCAACCGCAAGTATTTTCTTTTTTATGATCTTCCAAAAACTAATTCCGTAAAGAGTAGAGCAATTTTTTAACAGTGTCAAACATTCAAATCCTAAGAACTTTTGTTACATTCCTTCAAAGCAAACATTAAGGGCATAAAATGGTTTGAATATTTTTTCCAAGCTACATGAATCCTCCAATCCTACTTAGCCTGCTGCAAAAGATACGAAATAAGAGGACTATCTAAACCACCACAATTGCACAACACCTCAGCACTACCAGCCTGCTCCCGACCTTGAACAGAAAACTTGATAGGAACTAACAATTGATTTTGATCAAAGCCAATTCCAAAGTTTACCTACTCAAAGATTTCTTGAACCGATTTGAAATAATCCTAAGTTTCTTGCTTTAAATATTATTGACCACATGCAAGCGAACCATGAAGTAAAAATGATTTTTTTTCCCATTATTATGAAACACTGCTTGTATCCCTAGGACTTCTTCACACAAGGTCTGTGATTTGACCAAACGATTAGGACGGAATAAAAAATATCAAGTATTTTCTCCAACAAATTTTCTGACACCAACTGCATTCTTGAAATGCACTTGAACTTGGACAGAATTTCAGTTACCTCATCCATCTATGACGCAAAAACTACTACAGCCTCTGAAGCCAGGCTTACTTGTTATATCAAACTGCGATTGAGAATAGAAACTTTGGAAAGGTTTCAAGTAGGATTAACTTGTGGTTATTAAGTTGTAATTTTCTGACTTTGCTTCTCTACTTGGTTTCAATTTCTTCAATTTGCAGTAGCTTACCTTTACTGCTAAAGAAATTGACGATCACATCATATTCTGTTGGTAGAATGAAAAAATAACAAAATGATAAAATATTTAGCATGACATTTTAATATAAATTATTCAAATGATTTTTTTATTTGAAGCTTTATTTAAAAAAAATATATTATAGAAAAAAAATGTTATATTATAAAAGTCTATTTAAAAAAAAACCTTAACAAATAGTCTCATATATATTATGACATTTAATTGATAACCTCAAAATATTCTAGAAAGTATCTTGTGTCTTCTTAAGTCTTCCTACTACATATTCCATCAAAAATATGTTGTATATGCATAGATTTGGCCGACTATTTTGATCTTTTTGTTTTTTTTTTGTCAAGTAATCTATTGGTTATAAATTTTCTTTTTAAGGAGAATAAATAAAGTGTCTGGGGTTTGAACCTGACCCCTGCATATATTATGCAATCAGTGGCGGAGCCATGAAAAAAAACTTGGATGGGCCATAAATAGTGGAGTTTAAATTTTTTTGTGGGTGATCAATTTGTTTAGTGTGTGTAAATATATATTTTCTTATCAGTACATTTTATCATTGGTTAGTTCGAATGACTATAGACCTGTTATATGTTGAATATAGTTTAAACCAGTATTTTAAAATCTGAAACAATTATCAACTCAGACAAAGTACAAGATCATTGATTGAACAACTAAGTCATCGTCGATCGAACCTCGTAGCTGAATTGAATAACTCGACTTCTATAAACAGATTTATATGTATTAAATTGAATTGAATCAGACCCCTGAGTCAAAAAAATTAAAATAAAACTCATGACATATAGTAATGTAAAAAAGACCATTACATAAGAAAATATACTTATAATCAAGTACAATAATGAAATATATTTTAATTTAATAAAGAATATAGTATTTTTTTTTTGAAGGAGGGAATATAGTATTTTTGTACCTAAAAATATAGTGTTTATACAATTAAATATTTGTATGATATAATGTTATTTAAGGATATTTTAACGGTTATACAATATGTTGTATTTTAAAAGAGAGTTGAAGTCCGCTTTTATATAAAAAAAAAGAGTAAAGAGTCAATTGTACCCAAAAATAATAGTATTAAGAAGGAAAGATTGTGTTTTAAATTGAATATAAAAGGAGTTGGGTTTTATTAACTAAAGGCAACTTCAATTATGAATTTTAAAGTTTAGATGAAGAATGCTTTTTTAAAAAAAGAAAAAGAAAGAATGGAATAACAGCTTGGCCAGGAGTTGATCCTTGCCCCTCATGCTTAACATAAGCCTTCCAAACCGCTAGAACATGCTCTACAATTGCTATCTAACTGCACAAAATAATATATATAATATCAATATAGGATATAATATGCATATATACATACTAAGAATTATTTTTTTGGGGGTGGGCCATGGCCCACCTTGGCCCATGAGGTGCTCCGCCCCTGTATGCAATGTTACCAACCGAACTAAGTTCACAGGGACGACTATTTTGATCTTTAATTTTCTTGAATAATGTATTTAACCTTGTCAACATAATAGTTTTTGCATAAAACCTCTAATATTGAACAGTAAGTTCCTCAACTGGTTGGTTTCTATATGCATCACATGCATTTATCAATGGCAGCGTCGTACACTACCCCTCATTAGGCTTGCACATTACCACATTGGACTTGACAACCCATTGATCAATTTCCCTTAACACATCTCCGTTAATATTACTAATATGTGTGTGTAAATTCAATCTTGTGTCTACCAATTCCAATCCAAAAAGAGAAACATGTGTCTAGGTTTGAGTTAGAGCAATTATTCCGAGTGGATGGAACAAAATAACGCGGTGGTGAATAAAAGTAGGGCTGGACAACGGGCGGGTTCGGGCGGGTTCGGATCCAAAACCTCCCACCGTCCCAACCCGCGGGTGTTATCAGCAGACCCAAGTCAGCCCATTGTTTTCTCCGGTTTTTTCGGTTAACGGGTTTGTCGGTTTACGGGTTTCGGTTCGGTTTTTATCGGTTTTAAGTTATTCACTTAGAAGCAGATCTAACTGAGTTCAAAGAAAAAAAAATGTAGATGGTAAGAAAAAAGCTCATCCATGGTTGAAACAACAGACATCTAACAAGAAGCTTGATAGATCAGACAAATATTTGATGGAAGATGAAGGATCTTGGCGTGTGGATCTTGATTATGTCCTCAACTCGTCGATTGCTAGTTTGTTTATTGTGACAGATTGATAGCTTTCTTTGAATTTGTTGTGTTGAAAAATGAGACTGTGAAAGAGGACTCGTTGAATTGCAATGGTAAGGGAGTGGTGGGAGAGAGAAAAAGAGCCAAAATAAAATGAACATTGTAGTTGTAGTATTAGCTGTAAAACATTATAGCTAAGAGAGAGAATGAACAATTATTATATTAAATGAGTAAGAGAAATAGCAGATAGGTAGTACACTAGTATGGTTACTTTATGATTTTTTATTTTTCAAAGCTCTGCAACACTGTGTTGTGTTTCTCCAATAAAGCAATAGCGTCAGTACTGTCGCATAGAGTACTGTAGATGCATATACGGGCGGGTTCGGACACCGAGGGGTCCAAATTTTCCACCCGCACCCGCCCGTTTTAACCCGATTAAAACTGAAACTTTCCTTTGTTGGACCCGCAGACCCGTTTGAAACCGCCCGTTTCACCTTTTTTGGGTCGGTTTGGACGGGTTATTTCGGGTACCGGGTTTTTGTCCACCCCTAAATAAAACATTGAATCAATTAGATATTTAGGTCTAAATAAAACAGATTCCATAAATATGTTCAATAATTATGAATCAATAGCGGAAGCAAACAAAACATTGAACATGAATATGATCGTATCTACGACATGTTTGATTTATCAAAATATTAATAATTAAGTATTAGAAATACCTGGATGAAAGCTTTGATGGCAACCCTCTCATCAACAACGGTCAGAACCAGAGAGAAGGTGATCTGATATGAAAACACAAGAAAGGGTTAGCGGCGGCTGATTTGGTTCTTCCTCAACCGGTACCTTTATGCCTTAAGTTCTCTTCAGATGAGGAGAAGAGAGAGTTTGTCGTGTTCGGTGTATTGGAGACCATAACCTCTTTTATATTGGATGACTATTAGGGTTTTCCATTATTCCGTTAATGGGCCATCCAGACATCCACTCATATCGAGTCCATATCAACTAATTAAATATTTAAATAATTATCTAATTAGAAATCTAATAGCCTTATTACTTAATTTGATCACTAATCAATTAAGACTCACAATTGATAAATAGCTAATATAATTATTATTACCATATTTGCCCACATAATGATATCAGAATATAATTAAATAATAAAATATTCCAACAATCTCCCACTACATATCTTAATAATTATACCAGAATTCTTTAGGCGCGCGTCTGAATGTTATTTATCTTTAGATTTCGACTTTACAATCTGGTCCACCTCATACATTAATAATGGGACCACCGCGGCTGTCGTCACTGATGTGTAACGTGACAGAACCCCGATGACCACCATATCAATGCACTTGATGACATAGATCGATATGGATGAGTGACATGGAAATTTCATGCAATGTGATCTCTAAATCATGTCTACTTCCAACTGGTCCAACTGAAAACTTTAGTGAGATCAAAACTGAAGATTTGCAAATTTAATATTTGCACAAATGATACATAAATGGTTATAATAAAAATAACCTCATGAATTTTATTTCGGCAGAAAATCATAACATAAAGTCTGTATCGATACGAAAACAGAAGTATAGAACATAAAATAAAAGATACTCCCACTAATCTAAGACATCCTTAATGACAACAACCATATGAAAGACCTTATGTGTCATGTCCTTGATTAGTGGGTCATCTAGCATAAAGTTTGTCTCTAATGTTCTATCATTTAACAACAATAATTTCTAAGGTAATGAACCTTATAAACTTTGTTATTAAAACATTATATGACTACATTATGTCACTATATATAACTTAAATGATTTTTCAATACTTTTTTACTATGCAACCAAGTGACATAAATATTTACAGTCATTTCCTGAGTCAGGATGTGTATTATACACACACATCCAAAAGTCAGAGTCAAACACACTAATGATCTCCAAATTGTCAGATCCCTGATGTGAGTATACGGTCTTTTGTTCTCTTTAAAAAATCTGTATGGTTGTCTGTTCAACAATTCAAGCATTGATTTGCTCAAATATCTGCCAAACAATCTGGTTATATACGTTATTTCCAAATGCGTATAAATAAGATCATACATAAGAATCCTATATACAAAACATAGGAAAATACTCAATTTTCTGAATATAAATTTTCTATTGGGCAATATTTGAGAGTGAAAAGTCTCTCTCGGTGATTGAGGTCACCCATAATTTATTATCTTTAATGTCAATTTATTTTCAACTTTATTGATATAAATCTTTTGTGAGCTCTGAAGAATACCTTGAGAGTAATCTCTAAGTATCTAAAATTTGATACACAGGAAGTGTCCCCAAAATCTTTCATCGCTAATCGTTAGAGATTTTCTTGGTTTCACATAACTAATATATATCATTGTTGACTAAATAAAACAAAATCGACACATTAAAATATGAATATAAATTTACTCCCACAGAGCTTACTAAATCCACAACTCTCCATAATATTATCTCAAAACTAAATGAGACAAATACTTTATGAGAATTTGTGATAACAATAAAGAGACAAATTTCTTAAATCTTAAGTGGATTTCATGATTTTGCAAACCATCTACTTTGTATCAATTAACACAAAAGTTTTCTTCAGTTGCATCATATTGTATCATTAATGTCGCCATTAAGAAACACTGTATTGACATCCATCTTATGTAGCTCCAAAATTATAATAAGCAAACTAGTATCATGACTGTCCTAATTGAGTCTTTCAATTAAACTAAATATAATTTCTCTTTTCAGTCAATTCTTTATGACACTAGAAGCCCTAGTTCTTGAGGGTGTTGAGTTTGATCTATTTTAATTAATTTATTAACTTGATTGAGAGGAAGAACAATAATGTCCACATGAGAATCCAAACATACTATAATAATAGTAACTATATGAATTAGTTTAGAACTAATTCTTCCTCATTCAATTTTGTTCTATTACCATATCTCTCCCCCAAACTCAATATCCTCAAAAAAACTTAACACTTTATGTCTCAAAATTTCCTTAATTTTTGGGATGAAAAACTTATAGTTTTCAAACCCTTAAACAATTATATAATGTCACAAGTCATAACTGAATTGACTCTAATAATTAAACTTAAAAGATACATTGAATCATCATTTGAAAATAAAACTCAAAATATCTTGATTTATTCAAAGAGAAATTAAAACAAAAATTAATTCAAATAATGATTCACCAAATTGTCTTTTAAATACAAAAATAAGCTAGTAACGACAATCTAAAATTAGTTTAAAAATGAATAAAACAATATTTATCAACTTTGTCCATTCTAAATTGATATATCTTTCAACATCATTGGACATAAGTCAGTCAAGATTATCTTTCTTTATTTGCCCTTATCTATTGAGGTATTTTCCGAATGAGCACTATTTTATTTTCTCTTTTTCAACTTTTCTTTATTTGCTCACTTTATGAATTGATCCTTTAAAGGATCATTTCTAACTTTAACAGTTAGAAACTTAATTGTGCAAAGAGAATACTAAATACTGAATTTTCGAACAAGTCATATGATAGTCGAAATTACTGAATTTTCAAACAAGTCATCTGATAGTCGAAATTATAGTGTCTCAGCAAGATTAAATATTTACATAATGTGCTCCCAACATTGTCTTTGCCTAATAATCTTAACGAAATACTCACTCTCCAATGAGAACTTGTCTTTCTCTATATTTCTTTAAAAGCACCTTAGTTTAAGCAAAGAAAATATGACAAAAAATCTGTTATCTTAAATAACACTGATAGGATCTCTGATCTTTTAACTTTATGATCACATAAGACCTATAAGATTTGATGTATACTCACTTGTCAAACTTGATTCTCACATTAGATATTGAATTTGCGAGAGAATGCGAGTTTCACTACCCTTATATAAGGTCTAGATCCAAGAACAATGTTAATATTATTCTTTAATTCCTAAAAGTTAAAATTTTTAAGAGTTAAAAATTTAACTCAAATTAACAGATACATAAACTATATTAGCTTAAAGAGAACAAGAGTAGTAAAAAAAAACACTCACCAAAATACCTAGTGCATCATCAATATCAAGTCTTTAAACAGTAATATCAATTGATAATGGTATTTTACAGCAATGATCAAACAATGACAATTTACTTTGACAAAGAATAAATTCTTATAATTGTCACATGTTTACCATAATATATGTGAATGTAAACTCTTAAATATATAAATAAGTTTACACTCACATGACATTTTTACACTTGTCAATAAAACATTATAGAGACATGTGCATCTTTATTTGTAAATTAAAAGACCTAAACAAGATACCAAGGGCACCATTAATTCTCAATCTTCTGATTGTAAAAAATTAACTGTAAGCGGTTCTCTCAATGTAATGATCACACATTGGGGATAACTCCTGTCAAATAATAGTCACCTTCGGACATCCTATTATCCACATGGAAAGTTACTTTATAATCACCACATATTTACCATCACATGTATGTAACTATCCGGCCAAATTGTGCCTTCCTTGGGGCCGACGACAACTCGCATAAATAACTACACACTACATCTTTTGTAAGTACAATTGAGTCGAATCTACGCAACAGAGGTTACTTGGGCAACATTATTGTTTCAACCAACTCAACTGTAATTACTAGATAATTTTAATATATATTAAATAGGGTGATAAGTCCTGTCAAATAATAGTCACATTCGGGCATCCTATTATCCACATGGAAAATTACTTTATAATCACCACACATTTATTATCACATGTATGTAACTATCCGGCCAAGTTGTGCCTTCCATGTTGCCGACGACAACTCGCATGAATAATTGCATACTACGTCTTTTGTAAGTTTAGTTTAATCAAATCTACGCAACATAGGTTACTTAGACAACATGTTGTTTCAACCAAAACAACCACAATTACTAGATATTTCACAATAAATTAAATGTTTTTAAATATGAATGGTCTTTAAATTTACAAGGCACTACTAACATAATGTAGGCCGAATTAGTCCATTATGTCACTAAGTAACCATAAGGCCACTGACAACCCTTAAGTGTGAAGACAAACTCACAATAAGTCAAAAGAAGATGCAAGTCAAAATATCACACCAATGTGTGCATGTCAATACATTTACAGGTATTGCATAAAAGCAAAAACAAACATAACATGAAAATGATCCAAATTGCATGATTAATAAATATATTATTGTAGAAACTTAATAAAAACAAACACAAACATCATAATCATGCTATAAGCAAAATATTCAATTTCAAATCAAAAGGAAATTGAATCTTATATATACCAAAAGTATTCATGCCACAATTGATTCACATGTACATAATGATTCTTTAAACAAAATAAAACATAACTCTAACATAGTTGTTTTCTTCAATAAAGGAAACAAACTTTATATGTCTATAAATAAACAAACAAAACTAGAATTATTATTTCCCAAACTTTAAAGAATCAAATTCTTACTAACAAACTATCACAATATTTTGAGATTCATCTGTAAAAGACAACAAATCTTTCCGATATATATAATAACCAAATATATATATCAAATTTATATTTTTCTATTCTCAAAATAAACTTTAACACAATCTGTGTGAATCAACAATGAAAGGTAGAAATATTTGATTTTACACTTTTCTCAATTTCAGAAGCAAATCACTTAATATCCTATTCAAATTGAAACTTTATCATATCCATGTGCAAATTTTACAAAAGCTAATTCATTACTGAGATCTTAATCAATACCAAATAATTAAGGTCACAAGATACTTCAAATTCAAGAAAGCTATTTGATCAGTATGCAAGGCTTCATGGACAGGGCTATTCATAACAAAAAGATTCTATTAAGTCAATAATTACAACGATAGCTCAAAAAAAAAAGGGTTTCTTGTTCACAATATTCGGAGCAAATTGAAATTCATATTATCAATTGAGTCTCTAAAACTCGCTGGATCCAAAGAAAACAAATATTGTTCTTATAGTGCCTTAACAACCCCAGACAGAAAAAGGGACCGAGACAGTAAAAAAGAAAATTGAAAACATATGGTCAAGAAATATTCAACAAAAAACAAGCCACAATAGTAAGAAAATATGGCCAAGAAAATTGTTTGCATGAAACTTGTGAACTAAAACAATATTAATCCAATAATAAACCAATTGTGAAGTAGTTATATATTCACAATTTCACCAAAAAAGAAGAAGAAACAAACAACAACGTTAAAGCACAACATCAGTTAATTGTTATAGTTTGATCGAAAACAAAATAATATTCGATCAAAAAACTCTATTACTCCTAAATTTGAATTAGGTTATGAAATTATGAAAACCGTGGAAGAACCTTTAAAAGCAAATCGATCTCAATAAATCAAACATGCATACCTGCTCTGATACCACTTGTTAGATATTTAGGTCTAAATAAAACAGATTCCATAAACATGTTCAATAATTATGAATCAATAGCGGAAACAAACAAAACATTGAACATGATTTATCAAGATATTAATAATTAAGTATTAGAAATACCTGGATGAAAGCTTTGATGGCAACCCTCTCATCAACAACGGTCAGAACCAGAGAGAAGTGATCTGATATGAAAACACAAGAAAGGGTTAGCGGCGGCTGATTTGGTTCTTCCTCAACCGGTACATTTATCCCTTAAGTTCTCTTCAAATGGGGAGAAGAAAGAGTTTGTCGTGTTCGGTGCATTGGGACCATAGCGTCTTTTATATTGGATGACCATTAGAGTTTCCCATTATTCCGTTAATGGGCTATCCAAACATCCACTCATATTGAGTACATATCAACTAATTAAATATTTAATTAATTATCCAATTAGAAATCTAATAGCTTTATTACTTAATTTGATCACTAATCAATTAAGGTTCACAATTGATAAATAACTAATATAATTATTATTACAATATTTGCTCACGTAATGATATCGGAATATAATTAAATAATAAAATATTTCAACTTAAGTTCCTCAACTGGTTGGTTCCTATATGCATCACATGCATTTATCAATGGCAGCGTCGTACACTACCCCTCATTAGGCTTGCACATTACCACATTGGACTTGACAACCCATTGATCAATTTCCCTTAACACATCTCCGTTAATATTACTAATATGTGTGTGTAAATTCAATCTTGTGTCTACCAATTCCAATCCAAAAAGAGAAACATGTGTCTAGGTTTGAGTTAGAGCAATTATTCCGAGTGGATGGAACAAAATAACGCGGTGGTGAATGCCAACAAACAAAACAGTCCTAATTAGAGACCCACATCGTTCAACTATGTAAGTGTGTCGGTGTTTATATGTGAACTGTGAGAGGATCAAAATCACCTGGCTTAGTAGCGCAAGCCTATGACCCAAGTGGGGGTAATAAGGTGATGGAAGACGCTTATTATATGCGGCGGTGTTGGAAAAATCTTGGTTTGAATTAGGGAGTGCAGTGCTATGAGATAAGTTGTTCGTCATTCCAGTTGCATCCGGCCAAGAGTAATTCCTTCCCAACACATCATTTGGTCATCAACCTTCATTTTTTTACGTCATCCACAATGTTAGATATTTTTTTATTTATTTTTACGTTAAAATAATTTCATTAACGAAGGTCTGACAATTAATCAAAAGGCAAGACTATAAAAATAGAAAGTGTAGTATCTTCAATCCATATACATTCTGGATTATGAAGAGAGTGTTGAGCTAAACAATGGGCAACTTGGTTAACCTCACTCCTAACTTGCAAGAAACTTAAACTATGAAAAAAAAAAACATTAAAGTTAACACAATCTCAATAACAGATCTGATAAGGTTGGGATATTGTTGATCGTTCAACGCCTGAACCACATTAGAAGCATATGATTTTGCTACAAGATTCAAAAAAGCCATGTCTTTTGCAAATTTCAACCCCTTCCGCTTATCTATAGCTTTTGCTATCTCTGAATTTAGTAATGAAAATACTTGTCAGCAACTAGCAACAACGACATCACCTCGTTATCTCTCACCACAACACCAATACCCCATTTACCCCCTTTCGGACCTACTGCATCAACATTTAGTTTATAGCACCCACTAACAGGGGGTGTCCAATGAACATCAGATATGAGTAAATTTGGATCTGCACTCAGCCTCTCAAACAAGACCGTACTAGCATTATTAAAATTAGCAATAGATCTTTGTACCTTTTAAATAGTGGCAACCACTTCAACATCAGTCCCCTCAAAACATTTTTTTTATTTCTAGTGCACCATAATATAGACTATAATATAATAATTTGCATCAATAGTATTTCTTTTCAACCACTCCCAAAAGGGTACGTACCTGAAATCATGCGAATTAAGTGCCTATTTGAGACACTTTTCTCATTAAGTGCCTATTTTCTTTTCTTCACAATGAAAGTACCTATTAAGTACTGATGCTTATGGAGCTAGGATACTCCCATTGTGGATGGTCTTAGGCTAGTCATAATCCGCTCTCAGGCATCTAGAAATTACGCTTTTGCCCCAAACAACAGTTAACTTCTGCTCGCTGTCTACGATAGTTAATCGTCGTTAATTCACTGTACGACAGCGACAGTTAACTGTCATTCTAGAAATATATGATATATCATGCAACTCACTTGTACTGCATTATTCCTTCACTAACGTTCTTCCCTCTTTGAATCCCTAATCCAAAATTTTTTTTTTTGGCAAAAACTTTGTCTCAAATCATTGAAGAATGATTGCTAAAAGGATTCTACACACATTCGACATCAAAAAATATTTATTGCATCTTTTAACCCGTTTAAATGATGCATTTTCTGCCATATTTTCGTTGGTTCTGACATGAACAAGTAACAATAGTCAACTACCGTAGGTGCAACGACAGTTAACTGTCATATCAACCCATTATATTATTATTATTATTATTATTATTATTATTATTATTATTATTATTATTATTATTATTATTATTATTATTATTATTATTTGCAATTTTTTCCATTTTGTGATTGAATTAGTTTAATTACATTTCTTTTGTTGTTTCTTGATAGTTATGATTGAAAATGCGTTGATAATTATGTTAATTCAAAACTAAGTAATGTTGAGTCTTCCATCGACTTGAAACCGTCTATGGTTGAAGCTTTTGACAAGTTGAAACATATTGATGAAGCTTCCATTGATGTGAAACCTCCTATTGTTGATTTCAGAGTTTCCAAACTTGGCGATAATGAATTAGACACGACACCTTACTTTTTCACCGAAGATAGATAGAAAGTTAGAGATGTCATAATTAATTGGGTTCATAGTTGTAGCTGAGCATGTTGGTGTGGGTGAAGATAGTCACTTTGTGGTACGTAATGCACTGATTAAAGAGTTAACTGGTCATAAGAGTGAGTATATGCCAATATTTGGAAGTGAGGAACGTTTTCAATATATCTTGAATGGTTTGTAATCTCCACACAAAAAATAAAACCGGTATTTCTGAAACGTTTTTCCAAATTAGAGGACAACCACCACTAAACCCAAATACCGACATTATGTGTATTGACTTAATCCCCAACTACTTTGTTCATGCATTTTTTAAAGATGGTTGTTCAATACCTCCATCGTGTATGAAGTGGAAGCTATACAAGAAAGAAGAAGCCGAGACATAAGAAGATGCTTTTTTGGATATTGAAAAAGATGAGCGACCACCCAAAAAAGAATCAAATGAAGTCAATCCAATTTCGTGTGATAGTGAAGGTGGACAAGATGGAGAATTTGAAGTTATTGAAGAAGATGAGGAAACAATTTCACTAGACGGGCTTTGACAAATTTTTGTTGTTGTTCATACTTTTATGGTTGATAATGCACCGACATATTTATTTTGTGGTCGATAATGCACCGATATTTTTTGTGTGGCCAACATATCACTAACTTATATAAATATATGTCTTTTATGTTTCACGAGGTCTACAAAGCACCAAACGTTAAGGTGGATAATATTGCACCACATTTTATATAAGTAAATGTCTACGGTTAATCAACAATTCATTTTATCATCTGTTTCATTTCATTTTAACCTAATTTTTTCTGATGTATCTACTTCTGTCAGCTGAATCATGTCCCAGGATGGGAAAGTTGAAGGTCATGTCCGATACGAAGCTTCCAAGAGGACGGTTAGGTTTTTTTTTTATCCCTCACAGACAAGTTGGATAAGTTGAAGACACAACTTAACAAATACTTTGTTATCATCTTGGTGAAAATGAAACTGCTTCTCATGTTATTGTACATGTACCGTGCATATATCTGGAGATGATAACGACAAATGAACTATTGTATATCATCCTTAAATGCTTAAGGAAGATGTCAATGCAGTATCAATTTTTTTATGGATGGTTGAAAATAATAAGTTATATTTGTAGGTTCATCCCAACTACAAGTGTCCAAATTTTCAGTAGAGATTTGACGTCATGTTATGAACTTTTAAGTTATTTAATGTAATGTTATGTAATATGTTGTCAATTTCCTTAATGTTGGATTTTTGTTGAATTTCAATTGTCTGTGTATTGTTAATGTAATATTGAATTAGTGTAATTTTATTGAATTATGAATGATGATGTTTTGTTGTTGATTATGAGCGATAAAGTTGTTGAATTGGTGTACTGCTTGTTGAATGGTTTTTCTGAGTTACATATTTTTAGACATGTCGTTTTGTGTCCAGGGTGTGCATTCTGTCGTAGGTGTCAACGACAGTTTACTACTGTTCTTGGAGCAGCCGTTAATTACCAACGAAAATGAACGGTAGTTAATTGACAATGAGTGTATTTTCGTTAGTTTAGAATGCCTGAGAGCAATTTGTGTAGCCAAAAGAACAATTTTCTTGCGAGGATATGATTTGTTGTAAATTTTTGGTTTAATAATATGTTTGAGAATTTATAATTCACCCCTGTAATTCTAAGTTACACTCCGTGAGTCAAATTACTTCAAATTTTCAAATTCTACTTAAAAATACTTGAACATAGTCTTCCTAAACATGTCTAAATTGAGTTGGTGTAAATGTATTTGAACTAAATTTGTGTAAATATATTTGAATCGGATTTGTGTAAATGTACTTGAACTAAATTTGAAAAAATATATTTGAAAAGAGTTTATATAAAAATTTATATTCAATCCAACTCTGCCCTCTCTTTTTTAATTTTGGCTTTAATTCCTATTCCAATAAATAATTAATACTAACTAAATTATATAAAATTATCTCTAAAAAAACTATATAAAATTATTTTATGCAAATTTCAAACGAAAAATTATTTTCATGTAACCTGTAATATTCTTCTGTAATATTACGATTTCATGCTCTTAATATATCATAATAAATAGATATGTTTTGTCAAAAGAAAAATATACACAATATTATTCTATTCTATTATTAATAGTAGTAATTTTTTAAAAAATATTGGGGAATGTAAAATTATCATTAATAACGAAGGCAGTCATGACGATTTTTCAATTATCCTAGGTGGGATTTCAAACATGTCATTTGAGGTAACGAAGTCAAGCTCTTATCATTGAGATGACACATTTTTTTTTAAGAAATTGAGATGACACATCTTATACTATGATTAATAATAGTCTTATTTGGTCATTTGGTCCTCTAAATAATTTACAGTTTTTATTTTGGTCTCATATCTCGAAAAATCAACATTTTGGTCCCCTTGCTTTTTCTCCGTTATTCAAAAAGGTCTCTCGCTGTTAACTTTAACCCCAAATGTCTATGGTGGACCAACCTTAAGAGTGGTCCACCATAAATCCTATTAATTATTTTAATTCAAATCGTTTGATCTTTGTTTTAAAATGAGGACCATTGAATTACACAAATGTATTTTATCTTACAGTGAGTCAACAACACCTAACTTTTGTTTCATTTTCTTAATCTTCTTCATTTTCCTCTTCTTCATCTTCATCAATCATATTCATATCTTCATAAAACAACAACAACAACAACAACAACAACAAAAATTCCAAGAAATTTCACAAAAATTCCAACAACAACACCAACAAAATTCCACAAAAACTCAAACTTTTTTGATTTCTCAATCTTTTCCAAAAAAAACTCAACAACAATAACAACCTATTCATTCAACAATTCAACTCAAACTTATTTTTTGTTTTCTCAATCTTTTCCAAAAAAACTCAACAACAACAACAACAACAACCTATTCATTCAACAATTCAACTCAAACTCATTTTTTGTTTTCTCAATCTCTTCCAAAAAACACTCAACTTTTTTGTTTTTCTTTAACAAATGATTATGGAAACATTTTTTCGGCGCGCTGGAGACTATTTCTGGCGCGGTGGAGACATTTTCCGGCGCGGTGGTCGCCAGAGCAAGGTCATCTTATCATGATTTTTTTGTGGGTTTTGTAGAGAATATGAAGGAGAGTATGTTTATGGTGGTGGTTTGTCACAATATTTTGTGGTGGTCTAGATCTAACAATGAAAGTGACGGTTTGGAGACTAAAAAATGTCTCCGATCTAAAATTAAATTTTAGGATGAAATAGAGAACGAAGAGAGGATGAAGATTATGTATTTTGTTTGACAAAAGATGGCCGGAAACACCACGGTGGGTGGCCGGAATTTTCGGCCGGAAAAGGAGGAGAGGGAGAGTATGGTTTTGTAAAGAGAGGAAGAAAGAAAAGGAAATGAAAGAAGAGTCATGAATATGATTGATGAATATGAAGAAGAGGAAGATGAAGAAGATGAAGAAAAGGAAACAAAAGTTAGGTGTTGTTGACTCACCGTAAGATGAAATACACCTGCGTAATCCAATGGTCCTCCTTTTAAAAAAATATCAAACGGTTTAAATTAAAATAATTAATAGGATCTATGGTGGACCACTCTTAAGGTTGGTCCACTATAGACATTTGGGGTTAAAGTTAACTGCCACCTTTTTGAATAATGGAGAAAAAACAAGGGGACCAAAATATTGATTTTTCGAGATATGAGACTAAAATGAAAACTGAAAATTAGTTAGGGGACCAAATGACCAAATAAGTCTTAATAATAATACAATTATATTTTTTATTTGCATAAAAAATTATCTCTTATACTATGATTAATTATCATTAAACTGAGTTTAGATTTTTTTTAGGCAAAAGGAAGATTAAATTAAATAAAATGAAAGAGATACAAAGATTAGAGGGACATTAGACCTGACTCAGATACAACCCAAACAGGGATACATCGATAAAAATCAGATCTACTAGTTCAACCCTAATCTATCCTAACAAAAGTTCACTAATCATGGGCGCAACTCAGCAAACCCGCGTACGGGCGCAAAACCAGGTTACAAAAAAAATATGAGAAGTAAACATTTGCCAAGAACAGTTAGGGTTTAGGTTCGGCGAATGGATCGACCGTCAACACAGTATCAAAATCCAAGTGCCAATGGCTCCCTGAACAAAGCAGCAAGCATACAAGCCTTTCGAGCATTAAGTACCAGAGTGTAGGCAAACAAAACAACTTGAAACCTGCATATCTCAACATATTTGAAAATATCAGAGAGTCGAAGTAGTCACACTACCAACACAACATGTTTTAAACATACACGTAAGAACTCAGATCGATGGATGAGTCCAATAAGTTAGTAACCAGACCCTTTCGGGTTAACAGAACCATACCCTTACGAGTTTTAGAAATCGACGGACCCTTTCGGTTTTGAAATTGAACAACATCAAAACGGCCACAAATCTTCTGCCACCCAATCTCAGATCAAGACCATAAGCAAACAGACACGTAACAAACAAATGTCGGCGACGAAAATTCGACAGCACAAAAACACCGCCATCCACCCAACAAACTGAGGCACAAACACAAAACACTAACCGGAACTTCAACGACAACACTACCACCAACGACAACAGCGACGCCAACGACCGATCAACCATGGTGCGAACACAAACAACACCATCCAGAACTAGCACAAACCCATAACTGAACCAAACCGTCTCTACGCACTGAGTTTAGATAAATGTACTTGAATTGAGTTTATGTAAATGTACTGGATTTGAATTTGCTTAAGATTTAGAAACTCACAATCTACACATGGTACCTAAATTGAATTTACAAAAACATACTTAAACCAAGTTTGCGTAGACATACTTAGAACTGAGCTTGGGTAACTATACTTGAATTGAATTAACATACGTATTAGAAAAACAATTAACACCTATGATTCTCAAATGCAAGAAGAAAAAAACCCAGCAAAAATGAAAAGCAAAAATGAAAATTCAATATGTCAATTACCTATACAATAAAATAATAATAGAAGATCTTGTGCAAGTTTCTTTGACCTTTGATCAATATTTTTCCACATATGAATATTAGATGGGTCAATGCTTGAAAGGTAGAACTTCAACATACTAATGGTGTCTCAGAAGTCAGCAATCTTTAACGATGTCCTTCTTTCACCATTTTAGATGGTTTTGTAGTCAAGTAGATATAAACTCGAATTTGAATTTTGTTCATTAGGAAATATGATACATATCAAGATCAATCATAAGCCTCTCCATTGCCACCACCTTGGTATGCTAGTTTTTCCATTGCTCCACCCTATTATTTGTCTTTAAGCCAATCAAGCCACTATTTTTAATAATCTCCATTTTTACTAGATTGTGTTTTCACTCATGCCATTAATTACTCCTACTATTTCAATATTTTTGAAGCAGCCAAAAACTCCTACTCTTTCAAATGTAATTGGCCCCGAGGATTAATATAAATAAGATAAATACCTCCATGTAGTAGCATCTAAGACTGAAGTAAAATTGATAATGCCTCTTTGGGATATTGAGAGTGGATTCTCTCTAAACTTCAGAGCCAACTTTGTTGCCATTGTAATCATATCTGACTTGAAAGATTAGTCGTATATGTTTCGCGGAAAGATACCTGATTTACAACAAAAAAAAATAACTTTTTTTAATCTTAAACTTTAGCTTGTTGTACTTTGATTACTATTGTCTGAATTATGGTCATGATCAGAGTATAAGATCATTAAATATGCGCCATTTGGCATTTTAGCAAGAACATGACATTGATTGTACAATAAAAGGGATGTCCTTAATGAATTTCACTTGGGTGACATTGGTGGCATTAATGTATTTTAGATGAGATAGAATGATGGATGAATGATTAAAATAAATTATTTAGATGAGAGAGAATTATTGATTAAGAGAGAGATAAAAACAATGTTACCAATGTCACCAAGAACTATGTCACCCAAATACTACCCGTCTTTGATAGATTATTAATTACTCAAAGTATTACTCAGAAGAGTTGTTTGTGGCCCTCAAAATCAGCAAAGGATAAGATTATCTAATCCGCACTTATATTATCCGAAAGAAAAAGATTATAACTTTTGATGCATAAAAGAACCAGCCGACACAATATTTCTACAATGCTCTGATGCTTGGAAATGTGGTGTGAGTGTGATCGGTAAAAAGATGAAAATCAAAGGTAACACAATATTTCTACAATGCTCTGATGCCCTGAACTTTAGAATGATGACTCTTACTAAAGATTTCGTTGTCTGCCACAATCCACAACCAGCTATAATCAGTTGTAGAATATGCCAATTAATTTCAACATGACCTGAGGCTACACTAGACTAACAGCACCACTGATATGATATTGCAAAAAGAGTCCCTATGCAATCTTACCGAACTTTTTCCTTAGTCGTTGTATAAGTAAAAAAATGTGGATGCTGTTTCCACTATTTTTTGCTTTACCATTTGAAAATTGTTCTTCTCCCAACGAAAATTGCTCACTCTTATACAAACAGACGAAAATACCTCAGCGTGACTTAAGTCATGCAGGTTATACACTAGCGTGACTTAAGTCACGCTTGGTAGATGTCAGCGTGACTTAAGTCACGCTGCGTTTTTTATAACCCGGGCAGAACCTCACTTCTCCATTTCACTTCTCAAATCTCTAAAAAATCTCCCAAATCATTCAATCTCAAATTTCTTCAACTTCAAATCACTCACCTCTCCAACAACAAGTAACTTTTCTTAATCAAGTACCATTGTCATTTTATGTTTACATGTTACATTTTTCCTCTTAATTTTTTTTTTTTAAGTTTTAGGGTTTGTTTAAATTTTGATTTTTTTGGCAAGAAATGATACAATGTTTACATGTAAATGACTTATGTTGCTTAAATGTTTAGATGTTTGCATGTTTATGCTGTAGTTTTTAGTTTTAGGGTTTATATAATTTGCACTCCAAGTGTTTGATGAAATGTTTGAATGAGTTTTTCATTGATTGTTTTTAATTTCTTATGGTGTAGATTTGAAACAATGGCTCAAATATACTCTCAAGTATCCTTCAACGGTGGAAACTCTCCTTTTTTCAAGGTTCGGGACGATGTCACTTTAAAAGAATTGAAGGATCAACTTCATGAAATCAACCAACGACTCAACCACGGAGACACAAGGAGGGTGGGATACGTTTGCTACCATAGTCCATCGTTAGACTCAGAGGGGAATTTGTCGTTCACTCGGCCGGAGTTAACGAATGATGACGACGTGAGGAACATGTTCTCGATAATTGCTCAGCACAACATGATCCCCATCGAGATGGATGCTACGTTGCTGAGGTCGCCTGAAGATATTCTCAAGAGTTTGATTCGGCCGGATGAAGATGTTTAGGTAGTATTATTATGTTGTGTCATTATTTTGTTGGATTTTAGTTTAATTTTTGTTAGTTTGCTGAAGATGTTGGCATTGAAGTGTCTTTCACTTAGCGTAAAAGTTTGCAAGTCTCTTTGGAAACTCCAAAGAATGAAGAGAACACAACATGTTTTCTGCCGAATCAACTATATAGGTTCTCACATCGAATTCCTTCGTATAAGATGAGTGTGACAAAAGGGAATGCAGTTCTAAGAATGTTGTTTTGTGCTTGATCATGCTCCTCTGTCAATTGAAACTTGTTAGTTGGCAGGACAATAGGATTAAGTTCAAAAGGATATATTGGAACTGCATTCCTTTTTGTCATGACTCATCTTATATGAGAGAATTCAATGTGAAAACCTATATAGTTGATTCGGTAGAATACATGTGTTGTGTTCTCTTCATTTTTTTGAGTTTTCAAAGAGACTTGCAAATTTTTACACTAAGTATAAGACACTTCAATGCCAACATTTTCCGCAAACTTTCAAGAATTTAATTTTAATCCGACATCATGATGATACAACATATTTAGAGAGAATGTAATATAATGTAACACTTCGTTTATTTGAACGGAGATGATATTATAACTAAATAAATTTGTCGTATTCTATTCATTTTAGAATTTATTACACGTAATTTGTATTCTCATTCATCCTTTCATTATTCCATTTTCATCAATTTTTCATCCATTCAATCAATAATTTAATCATTCATTCATTCAAAGTTAAAATACGCAAATTCAATCAAAATTATAATACGGAAAAATAAAACCAAAAATGTACCAAAATGTCATCAAAATGCGCAAAGGCGCGAGTGTAAATATAATACACAATTGTCATTAAAAATAACTAAAAATATATAAAACTACATCAGTCACAAGACCCTACTCCGCTGGACTATGGCTCCTAGTCCTCCTCCGGGGAACCCCCTGCTCCTGCAAGATGAGATACTCCGACTGGATGCCCTGCAACACACTAGTAAAGTATCGCAAAAAGGGGGAGAAAATTTGATTGGGAATGGTTTGAACACAGTGTTTATGTGTTCTTATAACAGAACTCAGCGTGACTTAAGTCACACTGGTTTGTAGGGAGCGTGACTTAAGTCACGCAGATCCTACCGAGCGTGAGTTAACTCACGCGAGGGTATTTCCATCATTTTCTTTGGGAATGAGCAATGTTGTTTGTGGGAAGAGCAATTTTCTTACCATTTTAGCTTATCAACTTACACAAGCAACAAGGGCCGAAACTTACCTTAAAAGAAACAGGCCTAGTCACAGTAAAAAATGGATTCTAGATTTGATGATTTTGATGACTTTAATTGTAACACTCATATAAAGATTGCCTAGGATCTTATACAAGTATTAAAATTTCGTACTGGATGCATTAATTTACAATACAGAAAGTTAACTCTTAATGATACATAACATAAGTATCAATACATCCGACTGTTAATACAAAACATCTCTGATATTATACATCATAATACAACATCTAAATACATGATAACTAGAACAACTAGAAACCAACACGATCAATTCAAAGCCTTCTCCTTACCCTTGCTGCGTGCTACCTGCGAACCTGCATCAGAAGGAATGGGATGAGACATAATGTCTCAGTGAGTTCCACCCAACCTACTGTTGGCAACCTCGGGAAACCTAGGGTCGCCATGCACTATTGTTGGCAATCTCGGGGAATCCTATGATCGCCAAGCCTTAACTCTACCCATAAAGGATTTATACCTGCCTGAGCCTGCTAAACTGTGTAGTCACAAAAACTAGACTACAAACTGCTAACTTGGTGATCGAGGGGAAACCTAGGATCACCTCCTGATAACTGCTACCTGATACCTGAAACCCGAAATTTGATGCCTGCCTGATATTAATTTCTTCCTGATAACATTAAAATGTTGTCCTGATAATTAACTGTTAGATGTTAGCGTGTAACAAACATTATTTCTGAGTTTATTTTACAGAATGCCCCCGAGTGGAGTAACCCCGGAGCACATTCCCCTGATAACCGGTGAAAATTCCTATCTGAGGCTAGTCACCGGACTCCTCTTGCCTGTGTGTGGTTATCCTCGCGGAAAGTTCCTCTCATTCCAGCTGTATCTGGTACCCCATGTGCTCTCTAACTGCGAGAACATAGAAGACACAATTATCTTTAATTAAAACTTATGTGTGGTTATCCTCGCGGAAAGTTCCTCCCATTCCAGCTGTATCTGGAACCCCCTGTGCTCTCTAACTGCGAGAACATAGAAGACACTAAGTTTTTCCTGGTAATTGATTAAGTATTCCTGATATAACACCTTATCCTGATATTTCTGATATTTCTTGAACTGATACGTGTACCCTCAGTGTCACTCTGACGTGAACAACTGAGGCACGTCCTAATGTACATATAAATGTACCTGAATCTGGGGTAATCCTGGTACCTCTGCCTACGGTACACTATATCCTGCCTGGTTAAGGGTATCCTGAAACTAACCCTTAACTAACCTGAATTCCTGTGGATAAATTACCCATCACTCTGTATGATACATGTGTTTATCCTAGATTAATCCTTGAAAGTTCATGAGTATCTCTATCTCAAAGCATATCAAAGATCATTGGCGTGGTACAACTATTTATTAAGAAAAGCCATTCTGGACCACTTCGCACTGCGACCCTTAGCTGCGCTCTGCGAGATCCTGAGTCTAAAGCTTCGCAGAGCTAACTCTAGGCGATGACTAGGCAAAGCAAGTCAGTAGCACATTTTGAGTCTGAAGCTTCGCAGAGCAAAGTCCTAGTCGCTCTGCGATCGTAGCATAACTCAGAATTCTGAAATCGTGTTTTAACCTCAAAATCTTGGTACCCAACGATCCAGTGACCTTTGAAACATTCCAGGGACTCATTTTAAACTATAAAAACATACTGGAATCAATGATTAAACAGGGATCAATCACATATATCAAAAAGGGGAAAAACTATCCTTTATCTCTAAAATCTTAGAATTGAGTTGCAATTCTCACACAATATAACCCAAAAAGGATATTGCTACTCTAAGGAACTCACATAGAAATTGCTGGTCTTTTGACAAGCTTCCTTCTACCAAACCCTAGCTTGGTCTTAGTTCTTCCTTACCTTTTCCTTAAGTTTCCTTTGCTCTAATCTTTCCCAAAAGCTTACTTGCTTGCAAAACAAGGAATTAGGGGAGAAAATTGATGGATTAAGGTTGGTGTTTGTGTGGATCGAAATTCTAGAGAGAGGAGGGAGAGGTTTCCAACTTTGTAGAGAGAGAAGGGAAATGAGGAAAATGAGAAAATTCTTGACTTTCCCCCTATATAAAGCCCTTCCGTCTCAAATTACAATTTTGCCCTGCTTACTCGTAATTCCTCTGATACTGATAAAAGTTATGCCTACGCGGGATATTACACTCTACCCCCCTTAAAGAAATTTCGTCCTCGAAATTTAGAATTTGCCTGAAAATAGATGCGGATAGCTCCTTTGGATCTCTGATTCTAGCTCCCAAGTGGCTTCACCGTCAGGAGAACCTTTCCACACAACCTTAACAATTGGAATTTCTTTGTTCCTCAAGAACTTGACATCACGATCAACAATCTGTTCTGGTTCTGGCTGAAATGTTAAATCTGATCTCACGTCGATAGTTTTCAACTCTACGGGTTGAAAAGGATCTGGAATGAATTTCATTAACTGTGAGACATGAAAGACATCTTGCAATCCTGACATAGCCGGTGGCAGAGCCAACTGATAAGCTGCCAGACCGATGCATTTAAGTATCTGAAATGACCCAATAAATCTTGGACACAATTTCTTTGTCCTGAAAACGCCACGTAAACCCAGCTTAGGTGTAACCTTTAGGAATACGTGATCTACCACTTCGAACTCTAAAGGCCTTCACCTCTTGTCTGCATAACTTTTCTGACGACTCTGAGCAGTCCTTATTTTATCCTGAATAGATTTAATCTTCAGAGTGGTCTCCTGATTAATCTCGGGTCCCAGAATACTCTTATCTCCAACCTCAGCCCAACAAAGTTGTGTCCTGCACTTTCTGCCATACAATGCCTCATAAGGTGCCATCCTAATACTAGAATGGTAACTATTGTTGTAAGAGAATTCAATCAAAGGCAGATGATTATTCCAACTTCTTCCTGTGCGCTCTCGTTAAAAACGCGCAATCCTCCGAGGACGTTCGCGAACGCTCGGAGGGCCTTGTGAAGTTGCCACCAAAGTTTTTGTGTAAAGGGAACGTTGATAAACCCTTAAGTTTTTTGTTTGAAGGGAAACGATAATAAAACCCTTGACGATGAGGAAAAGGACTGGTCATCGCAACCATTGTTGGGTTCGGGAGTCGATTACGCAAGGGGAAGGTATTAGCACCCCTCATGTCCGTTGTACTCAACGGGAACCTTCTATTTGGCTAAAGCTTAAAATGTTTTTAAATGTTTTGCGCGCATGCTTATCTATGTCAAAAGAAAATATAATAAAAGGGGGAAAAAGAGATGAAAACAAACGAAAGGGAAAAAAGAAAGTTTTTTATTATTGCGCTTGACAAGATGTCGATCTTGCTCCTACGTATCTCCCGGTAGTCGGAGAATTCAAAGCGTACGTAGTTCTTTGGTAGAAAAACGTACATATGTTGGTTATTTTTAAATGGACGATGTTTTAACCGAATTCTTGCGATTAAACGTAGCTTGTATGCTCGCGCTTGGGAGACTTATTAAGCGTATAGCTTGTATGCTCGCGCTTGGGAGACTTATTAAGCGTTTGTTTACGAATCGCGTTAGAATGTTAAAAGGCATGTCCGTTGGGGTAAAAGGGTTCGAATTGGTCGCTATGGGACCAAAATGGGTGCAATGGACTCAAACGAGTCGATCATTGACCGAGGTGACTCCAACGAGTCGGGGGATTGTTCGATTGATCCACTGGGATCAAGAACGGGTACAATGGACTCGGACGAGTCGAACATTGACCGAAGGTGACTCGAACGATTCGAGGGATTGAATCTAGTGGCCACGGGGGACCAAAAGGTTCGGATTGACCACAAGGGGCCAAGATTTGGTTTAGTTATGGTTGGATACGTTGAAAATGGAATGACGATTGTCCGAACGACGAGACATACGTCACGCATTCGTACAATCGGGGCAATGGAGAGACATACGTCACACCATCCCTTTTTCATTCAAGTTTTTGGTTGAATTTCTTTAGAAATCCCAAAGTTTATCAAAATATTTGGTTTGAAACTCAAGATGAAGAGGTTTTAGCCATTTTGTTAGAAAACGCACAAGTTCGGCTCATTTTGCGAACGATTTTGAAAAGCGAACAAATTCGGCTTATGTTCACGTTTGGGTTTTGAAAATCATGAACAATGTTTATTGTTCAAGTTTGGATTTGAAAGTGATGAACATAGCTGGTTTGTTCAAGTTGTTTTGAAAATTGGGGACATAACTTATTTTGCAAGTTATCCACAAAAGTGTTACCTGAACTTGCGAATTTTCCAAAAATTATGCAAAATCCTTGAATTGGTTTGAATAACATGAGTTTTAAAACTCCTAGGTTCTGAGCTCTTGGGCTAGAACCTCAAAAATTGGCCATTTGGGAGCCTAAACTCAGATTCTGAGTTCTGTCATGGTCGCTCTGCGACCATGACTTCGCACTGCGAACAATGCGAATTTTTGAGTTCAGAAGCTGTTTCTGAACTGTTGTTCAATAACAACTTCTGAACACACTCAGGACCTTTTAGGAGAGTGAAAATATTTGAGTTTTTGCAATGAAAAGGGCTGGAAAAACCAGTTTTGATGTTTTGCAAACCTTGGGATTTCTTTTGAAATTCAAAAGGGGTTTTTAGAACAAAAAGGTTTTGAACCAAAATTGCTATGCAAGCACAATTGAAAATGCAAGACAAAGGCTTAGAAACTTACATAAATCCTTAGCAAAGCTCCAGCTGCAATGAACTTGGATTGGTTGAAGGTTCTTGCAAAGGTTTTGAATATTGGTGATGGTTTTTGAACTTTGTAATGCTTTGTGTTTGGATTGGTTTTTTTTTTGGTTGTTTGCAAGTGTTTGTAAGCTGGAATGAGTAGTGTTTCCTTGTGAATAATTGCTCTTAGAATGCTGCATTTCCTCTTGCCTTGCATCTCTATTTATAGGCCAAAATGCAATCTCAAGTAATGATGGAAAATCCATAGGACCTAGCTGATTTGTGGTCTAAATTCAGGCTAAAAGGCTTTGCATTTAATGCTAATGGATAGAGGCAACCTTGCCTTGTGCCAAGGGTTAAAGGCTTGACTGATTTCAGCCACAAATTCAATGGTCTTTGGATAGAAATGATGAGAAACATGGCTGGATTGCAATTGGCTATGCTTGGGGATTGATCCTTGCAATCTCAATGGTTGATCAATAAAAACGTGCATTGTGATGTGCAGAGGTTGGGGGATGCAAAAGGCAACATGTGGCTGGTGTGAGAGAGGTGAAAAGCTGTTGCAAAACAGGGCAAGCATTCATGGCTTTTGCAAGTGAAAAACCAGCTGGGTTTGACTGGTTTTGGGGGAGCAAGCAGGAAGAAAGTCTTCAAGCAGGTGGCTGGCAACCTTGGGGTGGTTAACAGGTCACTTGGGAGGGACAAGAGCTGCCCAAGGGCAAGCCCACTTGCTTGTCACATGCTAGGTTGGAAGAAAAAGCTTCCTTCCTTGACATTAATGGCAAGTCTCTCAATTCTGGTTTTGCTTGGCCCAAATAGCCATGAATGCTAATTAAAATAAATATGCAAATGATGTGTAACAAATTCTGGAATTAAATCAAAGAAACCAAAAATCTGCAGAAAAATCGCAGACTTCGCACTGCGAAGTGACCTTCGCACTGCGAAGTCATCATTTTTGAAATGTTGACTTTTTTGTTGACTTTGGTTGACTTTGACCTTTTCCCCCTCTTTGATTTTTTTGATTTTTTTGTTTTTTAAAAGGCTTAGGACAAAATTGGGGTACTACACTTCCATCTTCTAAGATGCAAGCACGTAGCATTTCCTCTAATGTCTGAATAGTTCTCTCGGATTGACCATCTGTCTGAGGATGATGGGACGTACTCATCTTTAACCTCGTTCCTAAAGCCCTCTGAAAAGCTTTCCAAAAGTGAGAGGTAAAGATTGGATCTCTATCTGAGACAATACTAGTTGGAACACCATGCAGTTTCACAATCTCTGCAATAAATAACTCTGCATATTGAGAAGCCCTGAATGTAGTCCTAACCGACAAGAAGTGAGCAGACTTGGTTAACCGGTCTACAACTACCCAAATTGAATCATGCCCTCACTGAGTTCGAGGTAATCCACTTACAAAATCCATAGATATCTCTTCCCATTTCCACTGAGGAATTTCCAATGGTACTAGCATCCCTACTGGCCTCTGATGTTCAATCTTTACCTGTAGACACACTAGACACCGTGACACAAATTCCGCGATGTCGGTTTTCATGTCTGGCCACCAATAGTCCCTTTTCAAATCTTGATACATCTTAGTGGTGCCCGGATGGATACTGAAACTACTCTTATGCGCCTCTTCTAAAATCAGTCTCCTCAATTCTGCATCGTTTGGAACATATATCCTACCATTAAACAGCAACGTGCCATCTGATGATTTAGAAAACTCTGATTGACCGACCCTTCTCTGGAGGTCCATATCCATGCTCTGAGCCTGTGCAATTCTGGACCGCAGATCACAAGTGATCTCTAGCTTATGCACCATAATGCCATTATCCATCTCGGTGACGCTGAGATTAAGATCTCTGAACTTTTCATACAGACCACAAGTATGCATCATCACTTCTGCTCTAACCAAGGACTTCCTGCTTAAGGCGTCAGAAACTACGTTCGCCTTTCCTGGATGGTACTTTAAACCAAAATCAAAATCTTTCAAATATTCCATCCATCTCCTCTGTCTCATGTTCAATTCCCGTTGATCAAACAAATACTTTAAGCTTTTATGGTCACTGAACAAGTCAAACTACACACCATATAAATGATGCCTCCACACTTTCAATGCAAAGACTATAGCTGCTAACTCAAGATCATGAGTAGGGTAATTCTCCTCATGAGATTTAAGTTGTCGTGAAGCATAAGCTATTACATTTCCTTCTTGCATGAGCACACTACCAAGTCCTTTATATGACACATCGCAAAATACAACGTATCTCTTGCTGGGATCCGGTATCGCTAGCATTGGGGCCCTAGATAACTTCTTCCTCAAAGTTCTGAAGCTCTTCTCACACTCTTCGTCCCACATAAAGGGCACATCCTTCCTAGTGAGATGTGTCAAAGACAAAGCAATATGAGAAAACCTCATAATAAATCTTCGATAGTAACCTGCTAAACCCAAGAAACTTCTAACTTCAGCCACATTCTTAGGTCTGGCCCAATTAAGGACAGCTTCAACTTTCGACGAGTCTACAGACACTCCTCCTTTAGAGATAACGTGACCCAAAAACTTAATTTCAGACAACCAAAATTCACACTTACTGAATTTGGCAGATAACTGCTTCTCTCTGAGAATGTTCAAAACAATCCCCAGATGTTGGGCATGTTCCTGAGGGTCCCTTGAATAAATCAAGATATCATCAATGAAAATTACTACAAACTGATCCAAATAAGGCTGAAAAATCATGTTCATATAATCCATAAACACTACTGGGGCATTAGTCACTCCAAAAGGCATAACTAGGAATTCGCAATGTCCATAACATGTTCTGAATGTTGTCTTGGACACATCCGTTGACTTGATGCGAATCTGGTGATATCTGGATCTAAGGTCAATCTTAGAAAATACTGTTGCTCCCTTGAGCTGATCTAAAAGATCATCAATCCTTGGAAGAGGATACTTATTCTTAATAGTTACCTTATTAAACTGGCGGTAGTCTATGCACAATCTCATACTACCCTCCTTCTTCTTAACTAGCAAAACTGGTGCACCCCAAGGTGACACACTAGGCCTGATAAAATGTTTCTGAATCAAGTCCTCTAACTGGGACTTCAACTCCTTAAGCTCTGATGGTGACATTCTATACGGTGCCACAGACACTGGCTTCGCTCCTAGAATGAGATCAATATAGAACTCAACTTCACGTTCTCGGGGTAAACTGGTTATCTCAGAAGGAAAAACATCTGGATATTCATTAACAACTGGAATGTCGCTGAGACTCAGCTCTGATTCTGAAGTCACAGTAACCATTACATAAAAACCCTATCCTGAGCACAAATAAACTGAACTAACTGGTGGGTACGATTAATCAATTCAGATAAAACCACACCTTCTGTCGTATCACTTGTAGGCATAAATATACTCTTTTCAGCACATCCAATATACACATGGTTAGCGGAGAGCCAATCCATTCCTAGAATCACGTTAGGTTGTACCATGGGAAGACACACCAAATCTATATAGTATGTCTTACTGGATACCGTGATAGGACAATTCTCACAAACATAACTTGCTACGATTCCGCCTTCTGTAGCGGTAGATACCGTCATAGGAGGAATCAATGGAGACAAAGGTAACTGCAGTGTTTCTACACACTTAAATGAAATAAAAGAGCATGTTGCACCACAATCAAAAAGAACTTTAACTGGATTCTGGCCAAGATAACACATACCGGCAATTAAATCTTCATTAGCTAGAGCTTTCCGACCATCTAGGGAATACACCCTGCCTTTGCTTGTGGTAGTTCCCTCAGCTGTTCCCTTACCTCGCCTATTGGGGCATTCTCGTAAAAAGTGTCCAGGTTGCTTGCACCCATAACACATTAGCACCCTCCATGCATTCACCTTTGTGAGTGAAATTCTGGCTAGGACTATGATCAGAACTTGAAACAGGGCACAATTTGCAAAAACAGAGTACAATTAAAATCAATCAGAAGCAGCAAATAAAATGTGCAGAAAAGTAAAAAGGCACAAATATTTGTTAACCCAGTTCGGTGCAAATGCCACCTACGTCTGGAGGATACTGATGGAGATTTTCGCAAGTGTACGAAATCGTTCAAGTAGTAAAGTTTAAAACGGTAAACCGAGTGTCGAACACAAGGACTGCGTTAACGAATCGAATGTAATTTAGCTTACTCAAATGAACAAAAGGGTACGAAGTTTGTTTAATTGCAAATAATGAAAAGTGCGTAAAATAAATTGGTTTGAAATCAAGAGATAAAAGCTTGTCAGGGATGAGCTTCACTAGACTCCGAACTCAGGTTAATTACCTAACCAACGATCATTGAACTCGTTTAATGAATCACGACCTAATTCTCTTAAATAATCTTGCCCTAATTCCTTAGTGACAGAAACGTTAATTCTAAAGTAAACCCTAATTCCTTAGCAAGTTTTACAGTTTAGAATTAAGCATGAATGGACATGAATTAGTACACGGTTTCAAGGGTTTGTATCTATTCCTAGATTACAAAGGCGAGAATTTCTTAACTTAGGCATTCATATATTCCACTTCCGTTTCACAATATGAATCATACAACAATTTAATGATGATCAATCAATAAAAGCATTAAGCATAAAGCTAAGAAACATGATTCAATAAATTCATTCAAAGATCAGATTAGGGTTACAAAACAAGAGTCATCACCTAGCTATTCTCATCCCTAACAATGGAGAATTTAGCTACTCATAATTGAATTACAAAATAGCATAATCAATAATAACATAGAAACATACAAAGACTGACTGTGAGTTGGATGGGGTAGCCACCGCTTCAGTTCTTTGCTCTCAAAATCGCGCTTCTATTCTCCAAGTTTCCGAACCCTTGTTTCTGAAAACGATTCAGCTCAAATAGGAAATTCTGATCGCAAAATCGTGACACGATTCCATAAATCGTGACACGATCCTTCATTAAAACTCCCAAGGATTGCGCAACTGATCTTCCAATCGTGACACGATTATCCAATCGTGACACGATTCTGTAGGCAGGATTTGATCTCTTCTCTGGTTAAGAAATCGTGACACGATTCCAAAATCGTGTCACGATGCAGTCACTTCAGGCTCTGATGCTTTCTTGCTCTTTTGTACCTCAAACTGTCTCAGAATGCCGACAAAAGATGAAAAAACTAACAAAAACTCTTAATAAATTACGTAATGACAAGGTGTCATCACAACCCCAAACTTAAATCATTCCTTGTCCTCAAGGAATTTACCTGCAACATTGACAACTACAGCAAAGTAACAATCATATAATCAAGCAGCAGTACCAAAAGTTCAACACCTTGCCAGCCATGTAATGGGCTAGCCGGCCAATTCTCCTCCTTCAACAATTCACAACTCCACGCAAAGGTTTGATAAGGGTTTCCACTCAATCACATGCAAAACTATGAATTGCCATAAGCTTGAAAAGTTTCTAAGCATCAATCAAAGTCAATATTATGTACACACTTTTAAGGACTTTTAGGGTTATAACGGGGCTAAGGTTACAGGTGGGATCATTTGGGAAGTAGGCTTTCAACAAAAATTGTGGAGTTAAGCATATTCCTACTGGTCTACCCAATAATACACACAAAATAACCTTAAGGGGCTAGAGACTTGTATCACTCAACAGAAATCTCGATCACAACTTATGTCTTGAAGCATTTTAATTCTTTTTTTTGTTTTTTTTTTTTCGAGCTGCAGAATCAGCTTAATTTTCATGCTTTTCTTTTTCACACATTTTTGTTTTTGACACAAAGTGATCTCCTCAAATTTTTCTGTTCTCTAGCACCCTACCCCAAACTTAAAATGTTGCTAGTACCATGAGCAACCCCAAACTTAAACAATTGCATGATCATACACACAAACAATGCCTAACTCCAATATACATTGGGGAATAGTCCTATGGTCTCTAGGCTTGTAATGTGGTATGTCACCGAAAACAATGGGATCTGTCCTAAAGGTTCAACTGGGCTTAAACAATGGATAATTCAATATAAACCAGGTTGGCTACAAAGGCTCAAGGGACAAGCAATTTGCCTTAGTGTGTACACAATATAACCAATCAATAACAGAGAAAAATCGCAAGTTCTAGAATCATAGATGCATGGAACACTCTTTAAAGTAAATTGGAAAAAAAATAAGATTTGGCCATGGAACCTTACATGTTAAGATTTCTGGGAGTTGTGATTATTCTTGCTCAACCTGCCGAATACTTCAACTGATAAGTGTGGCCTCTACCTCCTTTGAACTTTTGGTGCACTACTCAATCAAAGACTATGACTAAGCTGAAGGAAATCAACATCACAAATAAACGCATTGATAACAAACAAGTACTGAATTATTACACACGGGGATAAGAGAAATCAAACAGAAATGCTAAAATTGTTCAGACAAAATATAAAGTACAAAAACAAAATGCAGCAAAAATACAATTGGAACAAAACAAAACAAAATCAAGGCTGGCTCTGGTCCATCTCCTGCAGCTCCTGCTCAGAAAACCAAGTATGCGGAGGCGCAGTATTCATCTCCTCCATGAAATGCGCTGCATTCCTCCGGTCAGTGTCATCAAAATCTGCAGTAATCTCCTGCTCCCTGCTCGCAGCTCTCCCTCTCTGCTCCTCAAAGAAATGCAGCATACTGTCCCGGTTCCCCTCGAAGCGCTCATAAGACCCGGTGGGTGGTCGCCTATGGAGATGAGCCTCTGCAGCAAACTCCTCAGAGAATCTTGGACGGTTCCCATAGAGCAAATCAGAAGTCTCGTTCATCCAGTTAGCAGATGCGAACATATACTCCAGCATCATAGGATGAATCGGTGGATAGGACGGCTGCTGACTGCTCCCCTCTCCTGGACCAGTCTGTGATGGTGGTGGAGGCTGCGCCTGGCCCTGCTGATCCTGCTCCTCTCTCGGGCCTCCTCCCCGCAGGAACTCCTCATACTCCGCGACGAAGGCATCCATGGTGCGCTCGGTGATTGGCTTCATCGTCGGGACATCGATGTCGGACCGGTACTCCTCAACCTTAGCCTCCTCACACAACCAACAGATTAGGCTGCTATGGGCCACTGACTTCAGTTTGCTTGTTGCTATTTCCCGGATGTTGTTGGCTATCAGCTCGCCAACATTGATGTCCTCACCAGATAAAATGGCATCAATGGTCAGAATTCTCTTCAAAGGAATCTCCGAAGTGCAAGAGGTGCCCTCCAGCGTCTGCACTACAAACGAAGCCCATGCCTTAGGGGATGGCATGAAATCCGCTTTAGCCAGCATCCGAGCTTTCCTCCAAGTCGTGCCCGGCCTGCACAGTGCAGTCAACAACCCAGCATAGTCATCCTCTGTCATATCCTTGACTGCAGCACGTCTTCGCTTGACCCCGCACTCGTCCGGGGCAGTCAAACCCAGCAATTGATTTATAGCATCAGGGCTATAATCAATGGTCTTGCCACGGACAAAAGACTGAAACCTGGTGGGGGAGAATCGGGCATTGGCATAGAATTCTAACGTCACAGTTTTGTTGGAGGCGGTGAAAACCATATTATTCAGAAGCTCCCATTGCCTCGCCTGCAGCATGCTTTCAAATTCCGAGTACTTACCCAATTGGACAACATCAAACCTTCGCTCCATAACAAATTTGTAAGCCTTTATTTCCACAAACCGGTCCTGAGCATTTTTGTTGATAAACTTGAATGCAGCGTGTGAGGGTGGTGCGGTTTCAGTGCGGGTGGTGGTTGGTTTACGTTTGGTGGTGTTCTTAGTGGGTTTGGTGGTGGTTGTGATTTTTGGGCGTTTGGAAGTGTGTTTTGTGCGAAGGACGGGAGGCATGGTGGATAATTGTTGGTTGGAAGATGGAAATGAAGGCAGGGGAGAGGTTAATGGTGGTGGAAAGGAGTGAAATTCGTGGGTAAAGGAAGTCTGAGGAAATTTTGACAGAGTAACGGCTAGGTTTGGAATGGTGGGAAAGCAGTTTTTGAATGGGGTATATATAGGCTGGGAAGAATCGTGTCACGATTTGGTGGGATCGTGACACGATGGTGTTGTAACGGTCATTTTTTTTTCAAAAATTTGCAGCAATCGTGTCACGATGTAAAGTAATCGTGTCACGATTGCATTTTTCCAATTCAAAACAACTCAGAATCGTGTCACGATTGCAGCATCGTGTCACGATTTTGATGGCAGAAAGTTTGATATTTTGGAGCACTGAAATCGTGTCACGATGAGGGGATCGTGTCACGATTTTGCTTGGCAGAGAGACTCACATTTTCAAGAGAAAATCGTGTCACGATTTTGGAATCGTGTCACGATTTTATAGGCAGAGAGGACAAATTTTTAAGGGACAAAATCGTGTCACGATTTCAGCATCGTGTCACGATTTTGTTAGGCAGAGAGCCCATTTTTGTAACTTAGAAAAAAAAACTGCTGCCCTGAAAATGATGTTGCCACAATTAATTTTTGTTTTTATTTGAAAAATAAAACGACATAAAACAAAGGATACTGAGTGGGTTGCCTCCCACCTAGCGCGTGTTTAACGTCCCGAGCCTGACGTACCACAGGATCATGTGGATTTCAGTGTGATCGACTCGGTCGGACGCTCAAATTCGACTCCAAAGTATGGTTTGAGCCTTTGTCCGTTGACCTTGAAGGTTCTTTCCGAGTCAGGGTCCTTCACCTCCACCGTTCCATAAGGGAATACCTTCACCACTTTAAATGGTCCGGACCATCTGGACCTCAGCTTTCCAGGAAACAGCTTTAACCTGGAATTGAAAAGAAGAACTAGCTGCCCTTCCCTAAATTCCCTATTTTGAATCTTCTTGTCATGCCATTTCTTTGTTTTTTCTTTAAAAATTTTGGCATTCTCATAGGCTGAATTCCGGAATTCATCTAACTCATGGAGTTGAAGAATCCAGGATTCGCCTGCTTTTGCGAGATTAAAATTCAGGAATTTAGTGGCCCACAAAGCTTTGTGCTCTAGTTCCAAAGGTAAGTGACAAGATTTTCCATAGACAATTTGAAAAGGAGACATACCTATAGGGGTTTTGAACGCAGTTCTGTATGCCCACAGTGCATCGTCCAGCTTGACGGACCAGTCCTTCCGTGAGGAATTCACAGTCTTCTCTAGGATTTGCTTTATCTGTCTATTTGAAACTTCCACCTGTCCACTCGTCTGAGGGTGATATGGTGTAGCAATCCGGTGATGCACATTGTACTTTTTCAGTAAAGTTTCCATCTTCCGATTGAGGAAGTGTGATCCTTCATCACTGATTAACGCTCTAGGGACCCCAAAGCGTGAGAAAATATTTTTCTGAAGGAACGAAATTACTACCTGAGCATCATTGGTCTGCGTGGCGATAGCTTCCACCCACTTAGAGACATAGTCCACTGCCAACAGAATGTAAACCTTTGAATATGAGGTAGGGAATGGTCCCATAAAATCAATACCCCATACATCAAAGATTTCCACTTCTAACACAGGATTTTGAGGCATCTCGTGTCTTTTTGAAATATTTCCCGTGCGTTGGCAGCGGTCACATCTCTTGACATAGGCAAAAGCATCCTTGAATAAGGTTGGCCAAAACAAACCGGATTGAAGTACTTTTGCAGCAGTCCTATCTCCACTAAAGTGACCACCGTAATTGGAGTCATGACAATGCCACAACACCTTTTCCTGCTCTTCTTCAGGGACACATCTCCTCAACAGTCCGTCAATTCCCCTTTTATACAGATAGGGTTCATCCCACACGTAGTACTTACAATCGTGCAGAAATTTCTTGCGCTGTTGAGAGTTAAAATCAATGGGAATCACCTTACCTACCAAATAGTTCGCAAAGTCTGCAAACCACGGCACCATTGTTACTGCTAGAATGTGTTCATCTGCAAAGAGATCCTTGATAGGTCTCTGCTGATCAGTTTCATCCATCTTCTCTAGTCGGGAGAGATGGTCAGCCACAGTGTTCTCGGATCCCTTCTTGTCCCGGATTTCCAGGTCAAACTCCTGCAACAGCAATATCCATCTGAGGAGTCTCGGTTTTGATTCCTGCTTAGAAAACAAATACCTCAGAGCAGCATGGTCAGTGTAAACAATAACTTTAGACCCTAACAAGTATGATCTAAATTTATCAAAAGCATAGACAACAGCCAAAAGTTCTTTTTCTGTAGTGGCATAGTTAAGTTGTGCTGGGTTTAAAACATGACTAGCATAGTAAATGACATGCAACAACTTATCTTTCCTTTGCCCAAGAACTGCCCCAACAGCTGTATCACTGGCATCACACATAATTTCAAAAGGTAGTGACCAATCGGGAGCAGTGACAATGGGGGCTGTTATCAGTTTTTCCTTAAGAGTGTTAAAAGCATTCAGACACTCATCATTGAATTGGAAAGGTGTGTCTTTTACTAGCAGGTTAGTAAGGGGTTTTGCTATTTTTGAAAAATCTTTAATGAACCTCCTATAAAAACCTGCATGTCCTAAAAAGCTCCTAATGCCTTTTTCATTGGTGGGAGGAGGAAGTTTTTCAATGACTTCAATTTTTGCTTGGTCTACCTCTATCCCTTTGTAAGAGATTCGGTGACCAAGAACGATTCCTTCTCTCACCATGAAATGACATTTTTCCCAATTTAGGACCAAATTAGTCTTTTGACACCTTTCTAATACAAGAGACAAATTATTCAAACAATTATCAAAAGAAGAGCCAAAGACAGAGAAATCGTCCATAAAAACTTCGATATGTTTTTCAATCATATCGGAGAATATGGACATCATACACCTTTGAAAAGTAGCAGGGGCATTGCACAGCCCAAACGGCATCCTCCTGTAAGCAAAAATCCCATAGGGACATGTGAAAGCTGTTTTCTCTTGATCCTCAGGTGCCACCGCAATACCCGTCCAAAAAGCAGTAGTACTCATGACCTGCCAACCTTTCGAGCATCTGATCAATGAATGGCAGTGGGAAATGATCCTTCCGAGTAGCTGTGTTTAACCGTCTATAGTCTATGCAAACTCTCCAGCCAGTGACAGTGCGGGTCGGAATCAACTCATTCTTCTCATTCATCACCACTGTAGTACCACCCTTTTTTGGAACAACTTGGACCGGACTCACCCATGAACTGTCAGATATAGGATAAATGAGACCAGCTTCAAGCAACTTGACCACCTCCTTTCTAATCACCTCTTTCATGGCAGGATTGAGCCTCCGTTGTGGTTGGACCACCGGTTTGTAGTTTTCTTCCATTAAGATCTTATGCATACACACAGTAGGACTTATACCCTTCAAATCTTCAATGGACCACCCTATGGCACCCTTGTGCATTCTCAGGACTCTCAAAAGCTTTTCTTCTTCAAGTTTATTCAGGCTTGCATTGATAATGGCTGGATACTCTTCTTTCTCACCAAGGAACACATACTTCAAATGAGGGGGCAGTTGTTTCAGCTCAACTACCGGTACTTTCTTGGACTTTTTCTCAGCAGCTTCTTCATTTGGATGTAACTCCTCCCATTTAGTCGGTGTGCGTCGGTGATAGGACGGGAAGGCTTCTAACATGGCTAGCACATCAGCTTCTCTAGGATCCTCATCTTCCTCAACACTCGCTGATGCACTTAATACTCTCTCAAGTGGTAAAGCTGGAATTTCGGCTTCAAACTTGTCTTTTACAACTGAACTAAGTATGTCAACCCTGTAGCACTCCTCCTTTTCTGTTGGATGCTTCATTGCTTGGAGAACATTGAGTTTCACCACCTCATCGTCAACCTTTAGAGTCAACGTACCATCTTCTAGGTCAATCATGCACCTTCCAGTTTGTAAAAATGGTCTTCCCAGAATCAGCGGTATATCTTCATCTTCTTCCATTTCAAGCACAACAAAGTCAACTGGGAATATGAATTTATCAACCTTTACAAGCACATCTTCCACAATACCATAAGGATATTTGTAGGATTTATCTGCAAACTGCAAGGTCATTCTTGTGTCTCTTACCGTACCAATCCCCAATTTCTTGTAGATAGACAAAGGCATTAAACTAACACTTGCTCCAAGGTCGATCAGTGCTTTCTTGAAAGTTCTATCCCCAATGGTACAAGGAATAGTGACACTTCCGGGATCTTTGAGTTTCTTTGGGATTTTTCTTTGTAACACCGCACTACATTGTTCAGTGAGCATCACATCTTCATCACCAATGCTGATCTTCCTCGAAATGATGTCTTTCATGAATTTTGCATAGGTTGGCATTTGTTCGAGAGCTTCGGCAAAAGGGATGTTGATTTGCAACTTTTTGAACATCTCAAGGAATTTACCAAAACTCTTCTTGTCTTTTTCTTTCTTCAACCTTTGTGGGAATGGTAGCTTAATCTGTGGCTTTGGCAACTCATTTTTCTTTGGATTTTCTGGTTCTCCAGCTACCTCTTGTGGTGCATTCTCTCGAACCTCAACCGGCACTTCAACTAGCTCATCGAGTGACTCATCTCCACCTTTGGTACCTTTAGGCTGCTGCGAGTCTTCCACCCTTCTGCTTCTGGTCATAACTGCATTCACACTTTCGTGTCCCTTTGGATTGGTAACTGTGTTGCTAGGCAGATTTCCAGGAGGTCTTTGTGCAATTTGTTGGGCAATTTGACCAACCTGAATCTCAAGATTTTTGATTGAGGCCGTGGTATTCTTTTGTGAGGCCCTGGTTTCTTGAGTGAGAGAGTTCACGCTTGATGCCATTGCTTCAATGGCCAATTCCCAATCAGCTTTCTTTGGGGGAGTAGGATTTGTTGGAGCTCCTTGTTGTGGATTCGGGAAGTTGTTCTGTGGAGTTTTCCATGAGAAGTTTGGGTGATTCCTCCAGCCTGGATTGTAAGTGTTGGAATAGGGATTGTTCTGCTGACGACCCCCTTGATTACTAAGGAAGTTCACCATTTCTACTTGAGCTTCATCCATGGGCACATTACACTGCATGGTAAAATGAGGACCTGCACACCAATCACATTTCACAGTATTCATTTGATTCACTGGAGCAATTAGAGGTTGGCCTATATTGAGAGCTGCCAATCTCTTTGTTACTTCAGCTGACACTGCTTCTTGAATCTGCTTGCTGGTGAGTATGTTCTGAGCACTTTTAGCTTCAAGTTGATTCAGGTCTATGAGTCCTCCTCTTGTGCCACCTGTTCTGTCATACATCTCCATCTGTTCATTCAGCGCAACTGCTTCAATGACTTTGATTATTTGAGAAGCAGTTTTGAAATTTATGGAACCACCAGAAGCTGTGTCGAGGACTTGTCTAGTGGAAAGACGTAAACCATTACAAAAGATCTGCATCTGCACTGTGCTGTCATAATTGTGGTCTGGACAAGCTGACAGCAATTTCTTGTACCTCTTGTACGATTCTCCAAGTGATTCTCCATCCTTCTGTTGAAAGTTGGAAATGTCCTGACGTCTGCGCACAAACAATGCTGTAGGAAAGAACTGCTCCAAGAACTTGTCTTCCATCTCGTTCCATGTTGTAATACTTCCAGCTGGTAAAGAATCAAACCACTCCTTGGCATCATCAGTTAGGGAGAATGGAAACAACCGCAACCGTTTGGCTTCTTCCGAGTTACCATCCACTTTTGTTGTCTCACAGATCACAAAGAAATTCTTTAAATGCTTGTTGGCATCTTCGTTGTATTTTCCAGCAAACTGTTTTTCTTTCAATTCACGGAGTAGTCCTGGGTTGATCTCGAACTTGTTAACAGTCACAGGCTGGTTAGCAATGGTCAACCTGTTGCGGTTTCGATCACGAGCACCATAGTCTCCGAGAAGTCTCTCTTCAGGTGGAGGAGGTGGTGGGTCAAACTCAGCCATCCTTTCAACAACTTGTGGCTCCTCGGTGACCTGTTCGTCTGTGTTGATCTCAATTTCACTCGTCCCTTCCTTCTCTCGTTGCTTTCTTAATTGAGCAGCTTTGCGGTTTGCACGGCAAGTCTTTTCAATTTCTGCGTCAAAGAGAAGTTCAGCTGAGGGCTGGCCTCGCATACAAGATTAGACGAACGTGAGTTATTGAGAACAAAAATAAAAATAAAAATAAAATTCGTACAGCAAAAGTAATTTTATTGCAGAGCAAAAAATTTCAATTGAGCAAAAGAAATCACAATTCAACAGTTAATTGGCAGTTCCCCGGCAACGGCGCCAAAAACTTGATGGAGATTTTCGCAAGTGTACGAAATCGTTCAAGTAGTAAAGTTTAAAACGGTAAACCGAGTGTCGAACACAAGGACTGCGTTAACGAATCGAATGTAATTTAGCTTACTCAAATGAACAAAAGGGTACGAAGTTTGTTTAATTGCAAATAATGAAAAGTGCGTAAAATAAATTGGTTTGAAATCAAGAGATAAAAGCTTGTCAGGGATGAGCTTCACTAGACTCCGAACTCAGGTTAATTACCTAACCAACGATCATTGAACTCGTTTAATGAATCACGACCTAATTCTCTTAAATAATCTTGCCCTAATTCCTTAGTGACAGAAACGTTAATTCTAAAGTAAACCCTAATTCCTTAGCAAGTTTTACAGTTTAGAATTAAGCATGAATGGACATGAATTAGTACACGGTTTCAAGGGTTTGTATCTATTCCTAGATTACAAAGGCGAGAATTTCTTAACTTAGGCATTCATATATTCCACTTCCGTTTCACAATATGAATCATACAACAATTTAATGATGATCAATCAATAAAAGCATTAAGCATAAAGCTAAGAAACATGATTCAATAAATTCATTCAAAGATCAGATTAGGGTTACAAAACAAGAGTCATCACCTAGCTATTCTCATCCCTAACAATGGAGAATTTAGCTACTCATAATTGAATTACAAAATAGCATAATCAATAATAACATAGAAACATACAAAGACTGACTGTGAGTTGGATGGGGTAGCCACCGCTTCAGTTCTTTGCTCTCAAAATCGCGCTTCTATTCTCCAAGTTTCCGAACCCTTGTTTCTGAAAACGATTCAGCTCAAATAGGAAATTCTGATCGCAAAATCGTGACACGATTCCATAAATCGTGACACGATCCTTCATTAAAACTCCCAAGGATTGCGCAACTGATCTTCCAATCGTGACACGATTATCCAATCGTGACACGATTCTGTAGGCAGGATTTGATCTCTTCTCTGGTTAAGAAATCGTGACACGATTCCAAAATCGTGTCACGATGCAGTCACTTCAGGCTCTGATGCTTTCTTGCTCTTTTGTACCTCAAACTGTCTCAGAATGCCGACAAAAGATGAAAAAACTAACAAAAACTCTTAATAAATTACGTAATGACAAGGTGTCATCAGATACCAATCCAGGAAGGAAATCCACTATAGGAATTAATCCTTAAGACTCAGACACTGACCCCCAATTCCTAGCCTAAGCAATCAATCTCCTCCTAGTTCTGATTTCTACCCAACACGTTGAGTATTAGACAACACTAACTTCCTAACCAAGCAACTAACCCAGTTACTTAAACTCAGCTTCTGAACTTAACAAAACTACCCAATTTTATGAAGAACACTTCAAAAACAAAGACTTCATTCGTACTTAAAAGCTTAGAATGAATTACAACTCAAAAACTCTAAACCAACTCAGATGAGTGGTGTACAAATAAAACCTAAGTTTAAAAACACAAAGACTCAAAACTCTCTGATTTCTAATATATGATTCGTAATACTGAACAATGGCAGAACATCTCCTTTTTATAAGCTTCAACAATCAGCATTCTAGAACAATTCATCCATAATAAATTCAAGATAAATCTTGCAAAGATTCGCATAGAAAGAACACAAAAATTCCCAGCTTTTGAAGAAGTCAACGAAAGTCAACTGTTGAATAGTGCGTCTGATGCACTGTTCCTGCGTCTGAAGAAGCATTCAGCTTCTGAAGGTCCAAAGTGCTTTTGAACAGCTTCAAATGCGAATTCTTGCTACTGAAGACTTGTTATATACATAGAGACGCTTCCCTTGAACACATTGCATTTGCCAAAACATGCAGCCAACTACTAAATACTCAACAGTGAGATCTTCCACATGTCTTACAATTAGGATTAGGTCATGGAGAGTAGGACGACTTTCCTCTCTGAGGGGAACCGTTAGGCTTCAACTTTTCATGGTACTTGTCTTGAAATTTGCCCTTTCTCTTCTAAAAATTTGCAGCTTGCTCTCTAGCGGTCTTGACGAAACCCGCTTCAGCAACCAAACTATCATGAACCAATTCATCATAACTTGTATTTCTCTGAAGGCTCACTGCGGTGTCAATTTCACCTCTTAGACCCCGCTTATACTGTTCATCTTCAAATTCTCATTTCCTGCGTATTCATTATGAGTGGAATAATACGACAACTCTTCAAACTTCTTTGTGAACTCTGTAACAGACATACCACCTTGCTTCAATTCAAGGAACTCTTACTCTTTCTTTACTTTATATGACAATGGCAAGTACTTTTCCAACATGGCTTCCTTGAAGTTTACCCAATTCACCTCTACATCATTTGCCAACATTCTGCACTGAGTAGATTCCCACCAGTCTTCTGTTGCACCTCTGAACTGGTTTGTGGCATACAATACCTTATCAGCTTCCGTGCACTCAGCCATCCGAAAATCTTCTTCATCTGTTTTAGCCACCTCTTGGCTTCCTGAGGGTCACCCTCTCCATTGAACTCGGGAGGGTGACTCCTATTAAATTCCCGGAAGACTGGATTCCCAACAACTAGAGGCGGTGGAGGCTGTTGATGGAAACCTTGCTCCTGATGCATCATTTCCATCCACTGATGTTGAGATTGGGCCTATTGTTGCATTTGTTGTTGCATCATTTGCATCATTTGCTGATGCTGTAATGCATTCTGAGCATGTTGCTCCTGATACTGCTGTTGCAACGCTTGCTGCTGATGCATCATCTGAGCCCAGAAATTCACATTAGGATCTCCTGCTTCCTCATTGGCCTGATTTACTCTAGGCCTTCCTGGTCCTCTTCGTCTCCCAGACATCTTATCCTAACTGTCATATACAAGTCAAAGGGATCAGTTTCAACCAGATATAACATTTAGAAGAATGTCCTGGATCCAAATGGTCCATATACTTGGATTGTAATTTTAATGACCCAAGGCACGATCTGAATCGACCTGCTCTGATACCAAATTGTAACCCCCATATAAAGATTACCTATGATCTTATACGAGTATTAAAATTTCGTACTGGATGCATTAATTTACAATACAGAAAGTTAACTCTTAATGATACATAACATAAGTATTAATACATCCAACTGTTAATACAAAACATTTCTGATATTATACATCATAATACAACATCTGAATACATGATAACTAGAACAACTAGAAACCAGCACAATCAGTCCAAAGCCTTCTCTTTACCCTTGCTGCGTGCTACCTGCGAACCTACATCAGAAGGAATGGGATGAGACATAATGTCTCAGTGAGTTCCACCCAACCTACTGTTAGCAACCTCGGGAAACCTAGGGTCGCCATGCACTACTGTTGGCAATCTCGGGGAATCCTATGATCGCCAAGCCTTAACTCTACCCATAAAGGGTTTATACCTGCCTGAGCTTGCTAACCTGTATAGTCACGAAAACTAGACTACAAACTGCTAACTTGGTGATCAAGGGGAAACCTAGGATCACCGCCTGATAACTGCTACCTGATGCCTGCCTGATAACTAATATCTGCCTGATATTAATTCCTGCCTGATAACATTAAAATGTTTTCCTGATAATTAACTGTTAGATGTTAGCGTGTAACAAACATTATTATCTTAGTTGATTTTACGGAATGCCCCCGAGTGGAGTAACCCCGGAGCACATTCCCCTGATAACCGGTGAAAATTCCTATCTGAGGCTAGTCACCGAACTCCTCTTGCCTGTGTGTGTGGTTATCCTCGTGGAAAGTTCCTCCCATTCCAGCTGTATCTGGAACCCCCTGTGCTCTCTAACTGCGAGAACACAGAAGACACAATTATCTTTAATTAAAATTTATGTGTGGTTATCCTCGCATAAAGTTCCTCCCATTCCAGCTGTATTTGGAACCCCTTGTGCTCTCTAACTGCGAGAACACAGAAGACACTAAGTTTATCCTGGTAATTAATTAAGTATTCCTGATATAACACCTTATCCTGATATTTCCTGAACCGATACGTGTACCCTCAGTGTCACGCTGACGTGAACAACTGAGGCATGTCCTTTTGTACATATAAATGTACCTGAATCTGGGGTAATCCTGGTACCTGCCTACGGTACACTATATCCTGCCTGGTTAAGGGTATCCTGAAACTAACCCTTAAATAACCTGAATTCCTGTGGATAAATTACCCATCACTCTGTATGATACATGTGTTTATCCTAGATTAATCCTTGAAAGTTCATGAGTATCTCTATCCCAAAGCATATCAAAGATCATTGGCGTGGTACAACTATTTGTTAAGAAAAGCCATTCTGGACCACTTCGCACTGCGACCCTTAGCTTCGCTCTGCGAGATCCTGAGTCTAAAGCTTCGCAGAGCTAACTCTAGGCGATGACTAGGCAAAGCAAGTCAGTAGCACATTTTGAGTCTGAAGCTTCGCAGAGCAAAGTCCTAGTCGCTCTGCTATCGTAGCAGAACTCAGAATTCTGAAATCGTGTTTTAACCTCAAAATCTTGGTACCCAACGATCCAGTGACCTTTGAAACATGCCAGGGACTCATTTTAAACTATAAAAACATACTGGAATCAAGGATTAAACAGGGACCAATCACATATATCAAAAAGGGGAAAAACTATCCTTTATCTCTAAAATCTTAGAATTGAGTTGCAATTCTCACACAATATAACCCAAAAAGGTTATTGCTACTCTAAGGAACTCACATAGAAATTGCTGGTCTTTTGACAAGCTTCCTTCTACGAAACCCTAGCTTGGTCTTAGTCCTTCCTTAACTTTTCCTTAAGTTTCCTTTGCTCCAATCTTTCCCAAAAGCTTACTTGCTTGCAAAACAAGGAATTAGGGGAGAAAATTGATGGATTAAGGTTGGTGTTTGTGTGGATCGAAATTCTAGAGAGAGAGGGAGAGGTTTCCAACTTTGTAGAGAGAGAAGGGAAATGAGGAAAATGAGAAAATTCTTGACTTTCCCCCTATATAAAGCCCTTCCGTCTCAAATTACGATTTTGCTCTGCTTACTCGTAATTCCTCTGATACTGATAAAAGTTATGCCTACACGGGATATTACACTAATGGATTTGGAAAATAAAATTATGTTAAAATAAAATTATTGTCTATTATTTTCTTACCTTATACATTTCTCACGCACTCTAATTTTTATTTTACAAAAATACCATTCCCATGGATTATATAATCCAAAAGTTATTTTTGAGATTTTCGGATTATATAATCTGAAATGTGTTTATATATAAACAACAATCAAAATCTCTTCTATTTTAACAGTTTTAATTTTTTTTAAAAAAGCAACCAAAAAACAAAGTAAAAAAAATGATAAAATCTGTCAAATAAAATAAACCATATATAAAATACCATCGAAAATTTTTAAAAATCAAATCATGCTAATGCAAAAAAAAAATGGATTTTTTGAAAATATGAAAATTTTTAAAAATGAAAAATGAGTCTAAACAATGAAATTTTGGATTTTGAGGGGCGAAGTCCTGTAAAAAAACGTGTCTATGGGAGTCTTCATCCTTGATTTTTTTTTTTGATTTTCTGAGCAAGTTTTGAAGCAATCTGATCAAATAGCCTGAAAACCGAATTTTTGACCGAGATACAACAAGAACAACAAACAATGACTTGAAACACAATGAAGAGGTTTATGATGGTCAGTATAGTGCTTAAATTAGTTATTCCTGTCACAAACAAACTCAATTTTTGTACCGATACAGTTTGGATTATATAATCCGAACTTGTTTTCCCCTAAATTCTTGGCACAAGAGGAGTTATAGGGGCAGTTCGGATTTTATAATCCGAAAAAAACAAGGAACGCGTCATACTATTGGGGTGTTTGAATTATAAAATCCGAACTACTTATTTAATGGGATTTTATAATCTGAATTGATAAAAAAATTCATTTTTCCACCCAAAAATAGGAGAAAAACTATTTTTAGATTATATAATTTGAAAATCGCTAAGGACTTTTTCAAAAAAAAAATAGGGCACTTAAGAAATGCATAGGGTAGTAAAAGTAAGTCTCATAATTATTTGAATGAGACCAAATGTTAAGTTAGAGATTGATTGAGAAAAAATCACCAAATCTAACAAATTAACAGGTATGTCGGTGAAGCGCAACATTTTCCTCCACCGCTGAGGCTTGTATCCAAATGTTATCATAGTGAGAAAAAAAAACATCAAATAAGGTTGGATTCAAACTAACAATCTTTATAAAAAAAATGATTATAATGAAAATCAATGATAAAATACATAATTGATATTATATATTTTCACTAATAAACGTTAATTTTTTTATAAAGCAATATAAAAAATTTTATATATATATATATAATAAAATTATAATACGATTTTTTATGTACATACTACCGGACTATGCACATTCAAATAATAATACGCGTTCATGTTCTATAAGTGCAGTTTATATTTATTTTTGGAGAATGTTAAAGAGTGCCCCAGAGACATTGGTTAACAAGACCCTTTATTTTTTTATGACAAATGTTAATATGTTCATTGTTATGTTAGTCCTTGGACCTACGACTCTTTAACTCCTAGTTCAAACCAGTTGAGTTACCCTCAACCCCCGAGTGACATTTGATATGCTAAAGCGCATATTCAAACTTGCCATATCTCTCTTTTCCGCACTTAGTATGGGTGGATTTCGCAATAAGGCTCTTTAACACTAAAAATAAGGATGCGTCACCAAATTTTTAGTCTATCATTTTTCGGTTATTTTCTTGGTCATATGTGGTTATTATTTATTAATAAAAGTATACACCATTACAATTAATTATGATCTTGAGTCAGGGGCGGACCTATTCAAGGTTTGGTGTGGCTATTGCCACATCAGCCCTGCCCAAACTTTTTTTTTATATTCAAGTCCAACTTTTATATTATATATCTTCAATTTAGAAAGATAATCATAAATTATGCATTAGTCTAATAGTTAAGTGTCTGTTTTCTTAATTCATAATCAATGTGTTGAAGTCCTCGCTATTGTTTTTGACCTGATCGATTAAACAAGTTGGACAATACTTCTCCTTTTCGGAGGTGTGGTGGAATATAAATTGTGTACTTTTCAATGAGCATTTGTCAATCTATTTATAGTGAAGAAATGATTCAGAGAGTGATATTGAAGCATAATATCAAGGACTTAGAAACAAGCTTGCTAGTTAACAAAGAAGAAGAAGAACACGCTAAGTCACAATGACTTGCAACACAAGCTATCACAGCTCCTAGTAAACAAAACAGTTGTAACCAACTTCTAAGTTTGTTATGCTAAAGGATATAATCCTATAAGATAGAGAATACAATAGCTTAGCATAGTCTATCAATTGAATCCTATAAATACTTGTAATTGCTTCATTCACAAAAAAATTAATTCAATGGCTATTTCAGCTTATACTTTTTCTTCCTTTTTCTATCTGTTTCCATCAGTTTCTATGTTACTCAACATGGTATCATGAGCCTCTTCTTGATCCTGGTGATCTAAGAGTGCTTCTTCCGCGCAATTTTTTTCTTCATTTTCTTTCTCTTTTTCTGCATTTTTTTTCTCATGGCTCCTCGCAACAACAATGGCGCAGGAACCTCCTCCACTGAGGTTATTCTTGATCAATCAAGTCCCTATTTTGTTCATCCTGGTGATGATCCATCCTCTGTTTCAGTTACCCCTGTTTTGAATGGTTCCAATTACCATTCTTGGGCCCGTGCCATGCGTCGAGCTCTTGGTGCGAAGATGAAGTTTGAGTTCGTTGATGGCACCATTCCACCTGTTACTGATATGTTTGATCCTACTTTTCGTTCTTGGAATCGTTGCAATATGTTAATTCACTCATGGATCTTGAACTCTGTTTCTTCTTCAATTTCTCAGTCCATCATTTTCATGGAAAATGCAATGGATGTTTGGCAAGATCTCAAGGAGCGGTTCGCTCAGGGTGATTTGATAAGAATTTCAGAGTTAATGCATGAAATTTATGCATTGCAGCAAGATTTGAAATCAGTTACCACCTTCTATTCAGAATTGAAGGTTTTGTGGGAAGAATTAGAAATTTATCTTCCTATGCCTAGTTGCAGTTGTAGGAATCAGTGTGTGTGTGTGTGATTCAATGCGTACGGCTAGGAAAAACCATGTCTTGTTATATGCGATCAGGTTTCTCACTGGCCTGAATGAGAATTTTTCCATGGTTAAGTCTCAGATTCTCTTAATGGATCCTCTCCCTCCTATGAACAAGATCTTTTCTATGGTGTTGCAGCATGAAAGGCAGGGTAATTTTACACCTCCTGATGAATCTGTACCTCTAATCAATGCTGTGAATTCTGGAAAATCGAAGGGAAATTATTCAGGTAACACCAACAAGAATTTTAATCAAGGTTCCAATTACAAACCTAGAGTTTGTACGTTTTGTGGAAGAAATGGTCATACCATTGATACTTGCTACAAGAAGCATGGATTCCCCCCTCATCTTCAAAGGAATTTCAATAATAATTCTTCTGCAAATCATGTTGCATCCACTGATAATGATGGTGATAATGTGGATTCTAGTTCTCAAAATGAAGTAGGAAAGGCTTCTCCTCCTATTACCACTGAGCAGTATGCACAATTGATGCATTTAATTCAGACTTCATCCCTTAACCAAGATTCAGTACCTGTACATGCTTCTTCTAATCAGGTTTTATCCTCCGTTCCCACTGGTCATATATCAGATGGAAGGCAAGGTACCAGTTACACTTTTTCTTTAACATGTCACAGTTTTACTCTAAACTCTTGGATCATTGATTCAGGAGCTAGTGATCACATTTGTGGAACTCTGCAGTGGTTTTATTCTTACAATGAAATCACTCCCATTCATATTAGATTGCCTACTTGCCACTATGCAATAGCCAAACATGCTGGAACCATTAAATTCAATTCTGATTTTACTATCACAAATGTGTTATATGTTCCTGAATTTCGTTTCAATTTGTTGTCTGTGCCAAAACTCTGTCATTCATTAAATTGCACAATAAATTTTAATGGTTCTAAATGTTTCATTCAGGAAAAGAGCACTCTGAGGATGATTGGTTCTGGTGATAGAAGATAAGGATTATACTACTTAGCTCTTCCAGACAAGGTTGCTTGCAACATAAGCAAGACCACTCCTTCATCTACCCCTTTACCAGATAGTGCACTTTGGCATTTTAGATTAGGTCACCTATCTTTTTCTAGGATGAAATCTCTACATTCCAGTTTTCCTTTTGTTAATGTTGATAGCAAAGCAATCTGTGATGTCTACCATTTTGCTAAACACAGAAAGCTTCCTTTTGATTCAAGCTGTAATAGAGCAAATAAGCCTTTTGAGCTAATACACTTTGACATTTGGGGTCCCATTGCTGTTAAATCTATTTATGGTCATTCATATTTTTTAACTGCAGTTGATGATTTCAGTAGATACACTTGGTTAACCCTTATGAAAACCAAGGTTGAAACTAGACAACATGTCATTAACTTTGTGACTTTAATTGAAAATCAGTTTTCTTGCAAAGTAAAAATTTTAAGAAGTGACAATGGTCCTGAATTTACAATGCCTCAATTTTATAATTCAAAAGGAATTTTACATCAAACTAGTTGTGTTGAGACCCCTCAACAAAATGCTAGAGTTGAGAGAAAACACCAACATATTTTGAACATTGTTAGAGCTTTGCTTTTCCAATCAAATCTCCCTAAACATTTTTGGTCTTATGCTGCTATAGTAAAAGCTCAAAATTGCCGCTGAAATTTAGAAGAAATAGTACGCTGTTATTTCTTATCTAGAAATTTCTCAGCCTTTATATTTTGGAATCAGTTTCTTTTAGTCTTCCCTACATTATAAACACAAATTATCCAAAAACATTTACTCCCAGAAGGTGTTATCAGTGCACCAAACACAGTTTTCAAGTTGCAGAAAAGTTTATATGGACTCAAGCAGGCCAGCAAAAAATGGTATGAAAAGTTGACCTCACTCTTGCTTAGTGAAGGCTACGTTCAATCCAACTCAGATTACTCTCTATTCACACATCAACAAGGCAAGCATTTCACAGCTTTGTTAGTCTATGTGGATGACATCATTCTAGCTGGTTCCTGTCTCCATGAATTTGATAGAATCAAATCCATCCTAGACTCTAAGTTCAAGATTAAGGACTTAGGTGTTCTAAAGTATTTCTTAGGCTTGGAAGTTGCTCATTCTTCAGCAGGCATCACTATATCTCAGAGAAAATACTGTCTGGATCTTTTAGATTCTTCTGGTCTTCTGGGATCTAAACCTGCTAGTACACCTTTGGATACCTCCACAAAATTGCATCAAGACAATAGCAACCTTTTTGCTGATGTGTCTTGCTACAAGAGGCTCATTGGAAGACTACTATATCTTAACACTACCAGACCTGACATCACATTAGCCACTCAACAGCTGAGTCAATTCCTTCATGCCCCAACTATCTTACATTACAAAGCAGCTTGCAGAGTTATTCGATACCTTAAACAAAATCCTGGTCATGGATTATTTTTTCCTAGATCTTCAGAGTTACAAATTCTAGGTTATGTGGATGCTGACTGGGCAGGATGTATTCATTCAAGAAGATCCACAACAGGTTTCTGCTTCTTCTTAGGCTCTTCCCTAATCTCATGGCGTGCTAAGAAGCAAGCAACTGTCTCAAGGTCTTCATCTGAAGCTGAATACAGGGCTTTATCAACTGCAACCTGTGAACTCCAATGGCTCATGTATCTTTTGAAGGATTTACACATCACATGCAACAAGCAACCAGTCTTATATTGTGATAGCCAAAGTGCTATACACATTGCTTCTAATCCTGTGTTTCATGAGAGAACAAAACATTTGGAGATAGACTGCCATTTAGTCAGAGAAAAGGTGCAGAAGGGTATTCTAAAATTGCTTCCCATTGCCACTGAAGAACAATTAGCAGATTTCTTGACTAAACCTTTACCACCTCCAAAGTTCCATTCTTTTGTGTCCAAGCTTGGCATGATCAACATCTATCATGCTCCAGCTTGCGGGAGGATATTGAAGCATAATATCAAGGACTTAGAAACAAGATTGCTAGTTAACAAAGAAGAAGAAGAACACGCTAAGTCACAATGACTTGCAACACAAGCTATCACAACTCCTAGTAAACAAAACGGTTGTAACCAACTTCTAAGTTTTTTATGCTAAAGGATATAATCCTATAAGATAGAGAATACAATAGCTTAGTGGACCGTAGATCTCACTATCTAGGAATTAAGACCCCAAAGCCAAGGGTGTGAACCCTTAAAATAGGGCTGGACGTCCTCCAAGAGGGCATAGGGCCCACTTGACAATCACACATAACCCTTTGGGGGCGCCCTCAGCAGCCGACGAGGGCGCCCAAGTCATGGTTTTGGCCCTTTTACGATTTAGGCCCAAAACCATGACCGGGAAGGCCCAAAAAAGGCTACAAATAGTAACCTCGGGACCATTCCCGAGGGATGACCAAAACACAGCACAGAAACCCTAGTTTCTAGAAGCATTGTACTCACTGCCAGTACAGTTGGCGCCCACCGTGGGGCTACGGTAAAACTGACCTAGCCACCGCCTCCCAGAGAGAAACGATCGATCCACGGCCCCTGAGAACCATCAGAGCGCCGTGTATCCTCTATACCTCCCAGAAGTGACCTCAAAGCCTTTGAATCCGCCGTGGTTCAACCCTAGACCTACCTCTAACTCTAATCAAACGCCCCGTTTCTTGTTCAAAACGTCAGTTAGTCCCTCCGAAATTCGCAGTCCCGACCGGGAGCCTTCAATCGCAGTTTTTTGAACTCTGATAACCGACCCGAAAACGACCACCGTCGCCCTCGTTGTTCATGGACCCGGAGGCGGCGAAAGCAGTACGGCAACAGATCCAGCAACTTCGCAACCACAGCGAAACGTTGCAAGTTAACGTCATCGACTTGGATCCAAGGGAAGAATTCCAGAACGAACGTCTTGAACCCACGGAGGATCTGAAGGAAGTCACAATAGGCCCGGAGCCACATCAAACCACCAAGGTGGGGACCTCTTTGGATCCCGCCGAAGAGCAAAATCTAGTGGATCTCCTGAGAAGAAACTTAGACCTGTTCGCCTGGCAACCATCAGACATGCCCGGCATCGACCCTACCATCGTATGCCACCACCTCGCCCTACGCCCAGGAGTGAAGCCAGTGGCTCAGCGCAAAAGGAAATTAGGTGAAGAAAGGAGGAAAGCAGTAGATGAGGAGGTGGCCAAGTTAAGAGACGCCCGTTTCATAAGTGAAATCAAGTATCCTACCTGGCTGGCGAACGTCGTCCTCGTAAAGAAAGCTAACGGAAAATGGCGCATGTGCGTCGACTACACCGATCTGAACACCGCTTGCCCAAAAGACCCATATCCCCTCCCAAACATTGACCACCTCATCGACAACGCGTCAGGGTACCAAACCCTGAGTTTCATGGACGCATACTTCGGTTACAACCAAATAAAGATGGATCCTCTCGACGCCCCAAAAACGGCCTTCATGACTAATCACCACAACTACCACTACGAAGTTATGCCTTTTGGCTTAAAGAATGCCGGCGCCACCTTTCAAAGGTTAATGGACACCGCCTTTGCAGAACAAATCGGAAAGAATTTGGAGGTCTACATCGACGATCTGGTAGTAAAAACAAAACATGACAAAAGCCATGCAAAGGACCTGGAAGAGATCTTCGATCAAGTTCGCGCGTATAACATGCGTCTCAACCCGGCCAAATGCTCTTTTGGGGTTCACGCAGGAAAATTCCTAGGCTTCATGCTGACCCGGCGCGGTATCGAGGCAAACCCTGACAAATGTCAGGCGATAATCAACATGAGAAGCCCCTCTAGCATCAAGGAGGTGCAGCAGTTGACGGGTAGGCTCGCAGCGCTCTCCAGGTTTTTATCATGCGCCGGCGATAAAGCTTTCTCTTTCTTTGCCTCAATAAAAAAGAAGGAACTTTTCCAATGGACGGAAGAGTGCGAAGATGCGTTCGCGAAGATTAAGACGTTCCTTTCCAGCCCGCCCGTTCTGCATCCCCCAGACGCAGGCGCCGTCCTTTTCCTCTACCTATCTATATCGGAAAATGCTATGAGTTCCGTCCTTGTGCAAGATTCTGACGAAGGTGAAAAACCAGTGTACTTTGTGAGCAAGGTATTCAAGGGAGCCGAGCTGAGATACCAGAAAATAGAACGCCTGGCTCTAGCAGTAGTAGCAACAGCGAGGAAGCTGCGACCATATTTTCAAGGACATAGAGTTGTTGTCAAATCCAACTACCCCATCAAGCAAGTGTTGGGGAAACCAGACCTGGCGGGAAGAATGGTATCATGGGCAGTGGAATTGTCCGAATATGACATTCAATACCTTCCTAGAGGCAGCATAAAGTCACAGGTCCTGGCTGACTTCCTAGTAGAATTCTCATCCCCGGTGGAAGAGGTCGCCCCTTTCGTATGGTTGTTATCGGTCGACGGATCATCAAACCTCAAAGGTAGTGGAGCCGGCATAGTGTTGGAGGGTCCAGGGGGCCTAATCATAGAGCAGTCGCTGAGATTTGAGTTCAAGGCGAGCAACAACCAAGCAGAGTATGAAGCCCTGGTAGCGGGCATGAAGCTGGCACAAGAGATGGGAGCAGAAAATTTGAGGGCGAAGAGCGACTCCCAGTTGGTGACGAGCCAAATTACCGGGGAATACCAAGCGAAGGACAGTCAACTTACCAAATACTTAGCAAAGGTCAACAGTTTAGCCTCCACCTTCAAGTTCTTCGAAGCAATCTACGTTCCAAGAGAACAGAATTCAAGAGCCGACCTTTTGTCTAAACTGGCCAGCACCAAACGCCCGGGGAACAACAGAACGGTCATCCAGGAGGTGCTGGCGGCCCCCAGCACAGAGATCATGGAAGTAGGCACCGTGGAGAATGAGGAGGAGGGATGGATGACGCCTCTCATCAAATACCTCACGGGAGCGTTTAATCCCAAAAGCGAGGAGGAAGAACTGCAGATACGAAAAAAGGCTTCGAAGTATTGCATGGTCGCTGGCAAATTATACAAGAGAGGCAAGGCATCGCCTCTGCTCAGATGCTTAGGTGAAAACGAAACCCACCTCGTCCTCTTAGAAGTGCACGAAGGCGTGTGCGGGAGCCACATCGGCGGACGATCCTTGGCCGCGAAGCTGTTGAGAGCAGGTTATTACTGGCCAACAATGATCCAAGAGAGCGCAGACTTTGTACGAAAGTGTGACAAGTGTCAAAGGTTTTCTGATAAGAAGCACGCCCCTGCCTGCGAACTCACCTCGGTCTTTTCCCCATGGCCTTTCCATAAGTGGGCAGTGGATATTGTAGGCCCGTTCCCGTTGGCACCAGGACAACTGAAATTTCTCATAGTCGGAGTGGATTACTTCACGAAGTGGGTCGAGGCCGAAGCGGTCGCCAAAATCACGGCAGACAGAGTAATACGCTTCTACTGGAAGAAAATAATATGCAGGTTTGGGCTTCCCAAAGTTATAGTATCTGACAACGGGACCCAGTTCGCCAGTTCCAAGGTGGTAGAATTCTGCAATCAACGCGGAATCCAGACGAAGTTTGTTTCAGTCATCCATCCCCAAGCAAACGGGCATAAAAAAGAACCTTGACGACGCCAAAGGACTTTGGGCTGACCAGTTACATGAAGTGCTCTGGTCATATCACACGACGCCTCATTCCACAACCAAGGAAACCCCGTTCACCATGGTATACGGCGCCGACGCTATGCTGCCCGTGGAAATTGACACACCAACGTGGCGCCGGGAGAACTTCTCAGAGGAGGCTAATGAAGCGAGCTTACTATGCGGGATAGACATGATTGACGAGGTACGGGAGGCCGCCCACATACGGGAATTCGCCGCCAAACAAAGAGCAGCCCGCCGGTACAATTCAAAAGTAATACCAAGAGACATGAAAGAAGGAGATTTGGTCTTAAGACAGGTCGTCGCGCCCACCCGAATTGGAAAGTTACTTCCCAACTGGGAAGGACCATACCGAGTCAGGGAAAAGCTAGCACACGGAGCATACAAGTTGGAGGAGCTGAATGGAGACACGATACCACGAACCTAGAATGCCGCCAACCTACGCCATTACTACAGCTGAGTACTTCACCATTCCTACAAACAAGCCAAACAAGGTCGAGCTGCTGTGAAGTCTTGCTTGCATTTTCTTTTGAATTTTTTGTATTTTGATGTCAATTAACAAAGAGGAATAAGGGAGCACTCTTTTCCCCGCGAGAGCTGGGTTTTTAATGAGGCACCTATTTCCGTTTACTCTTATCTCTGTTTCACTCCAATATCACAGATATCGCCGAAACAAGCGGGATAGCATCAACTCACAAAGGGCGCGCCTAACCCCAAAGGGGTTGCCACCTAATTCCTTAACCCTAAAAGACAGGGCTCTAAGACGTCGTGTGCTTAAAATGAAAATGCCACCTAATTCCTTAACCCTAAAAGACAGGGCTCTAAGACGTCGTGAGCTTAAAATAAGATCGCCGCCTAATTCCTTAACCCCCAAGAGGGCTCTAAGACGTCGCGAGCCGAAAAATAAGATCGCCGCCTAATTCCTTAACCCCCAAGAGGGCTCTAAGACGTCGCGAGCCGAAAAATAAGATCGCCGCCTAATTCCTTAACCCCCAAGAGGGCTCTAAGACGTCGCGAGCCGAAAAATAAGATCGCCGCCTAATTCCTTAACCCCCAAGAGGGCTCTAAGACGTCGCGAGCCGAAAAATAAGATCGCCGCCTAATTCCTTAACCCCCAAGAGGGCTCTAAGACGTCGCGAGCCGAAAAATAAGATCGCCGCCTAATTCCTTAACCCCCAAGAGGGCTCTAAGACGTCGCGAGCCGAAAAATAAGATCGCCGCCTAATTCCTTAACCCCCAAGAGGGCTCTAAGACGTCGCGAGCCGAAAAACAAAATCGCCACTTAAGTCCTTAACGCTAAGGCGTCGCAAAAAGAAAACAAACACGTCGCGAAAATGAAAGAATTCATACATAAGATGCCTCAATAGAGCAATAACACCGGAAAGCTCAACGGATTCGACAATCTTAAATAAATCGAGAAAACGTACAAGTAATAACTACCACCCAAGAAGCATTATCGTCGCCATCATTGAACAAGAAACCAACGAAATATAGTACAAATCACGCATCAATACAAATTCAAGAAAGTTCAAAGTAAATTAAAGTTACAACAAAGACTATTGTTCGTCCACAAGGACGCCATCTACGATTATCTTGAACGAATCCATAGACGAAAGATCAGCTTCAGGATGGAGGAAGGCGGCCTGCTCCTTCGCACGCTCAAACCCAGTCTCAAAAGACAGCGCCAGTTCTCCTTTGGCTTCCGCAACATCAGCCTGCAACGCCGTCTCCCTATCAACCCCCGAGGCGACCTCTTTCCTCAAACGAATGATCACCGCGTCCTTCCCAGCTAGGTCAGCGTCATGACCAACCTTCAGGTCACTGATTTTCTCGTCGAACTCGGCCCTCAGCGCCTCCGCCGCCTCTTTGACCTCTTTCTCCTTGCCCTCTTGAACCTCTTGTAATTCCTTCTCCAGCAGCTTCACCCTTTCCAACAACGTTTCTCCATTACGAACTGACTCCGCATATTTGCTATCAACGGACATCAAAAGCATAATGGACCGCAAACAGTTCACGCCGATATCCCTCGTCGCAAAAGGAACAGGGTTCTGCATCCCAGCTGTCACATCGTCAGGGTTGCAAACCATCTTTTCTTTCACGTAGGCTTCGAAATCAAAATCCTTATCCCAGAAAGACCGAACATCCCGGCTGGGGCCAGAAAGTTCAATGGCGGGATGAGAATGCGCCCGTTTCGACCTCCTCTCTTTTATCACCCCCTCCTCCCGATCCGCCGCCTTCCTTTTCTTCTCCTCCTGAGTCTTCTCCTGCGCCACGTCCACAGTACACTCAGGTTGAGCGTCAAGAGCAATCTCGGTTCTCTTTTTGGACTTACGAAGGATGAGCCCAGAAGAGTCGCCAGTGTCAGCCACCCCGCCCGACCTCTTGGCCTTCAGCTCCGCCAAGTACTGCTTCCTCTCTGCAGCTGTTAGTGGCGCCATTGATTCTGCAAGTCAAAAGGCCAGCGCCATTACATAAATAATTAATCAAGAGAAAGGCAAAAAGCTAGACAAGCAAAGTTATGAAGTCAACTCACGCAAATAGGTCTCTAAGCTATCGACATCCCCCTCTCTATTCAGCAACTCCCGGATATCCATGGGCAGCATTTTATCCAGGAAGGAAACGACACCTTGTTCATACGCACTCAATTGTTCGAAAGCAAACCCCGTAATGGAAGCTGGGGAACTCGTCCAACAAATGGGAAATTTTAACTCATTGTGTACGCGCCCCCCTCCCCTCACCCTAAGGAATGTCCGTCTCCAGTTCTTGTAATGAGAGGCGTAAGGTGGGAACAACCGTTTCCCAGGGTGCGCGCCAACAGAGACCCAAGACGATTTGTCCACCCCCCGAGTACCATAAAAGCTAAAGAAGCACCCGGCGGAGGGCTCAAAGCCTAATCCCTCGCAAGCTATCTCAAAGGCCCGGATGAACGCCCAACTGTTGGGCTGAAGCTGCGAGGGCGCCACATTCAACCACCTCAGGACAGTCTCGGAGAAAGGCGTGAATGGATACTTCACGCCCAAATCTTCGAAGACCGCCGCATACATGTAGAAGAACTCGTGGGCCCTACTCCTTGGCATCCGTAAGTATACTTTCTCACCAGGACGGCAGGGCTCCAGCACCACATCATCTTCGCATCCTGTCGAAGAAACATTAACCTTGCTTCGGAATAGCCCCACTCGTTCAGGATCCATAAACACGGACTCCAAGCGCATCATTTCGCTAGGAGAACCCCCTAGCCCCAAATCACTAGTGGACGCCATACTGTGATTTTCTTTCGAGGGACCTGGACGAACAGAAAGAATAACACAATCAGATGAATTCCCGCTATCGTCTTTATCCTCGCTATCACTCGAATCGCTCGAAAACTCCCCTAAAAGGGAATGGCCATAATAGGCATTCTCAAAGGCAACCCAATCGGTGGTCCCATCCGATCGTTTCGCAAGCCTAACCGCCTCTCTCAATAACGCATCCCTTTCCTCCGAGTTAGCCGGAGATAACTCGTTTCCCTTCCCATCACACTCCCTGATAACTACCATGTCCTAGTTTTAATTACAAAGACGAAGCGCTAACGATCAGAAGATGAATTCCAAAAAAGGGATTACCTGTTTCGAAGGAAGGAAAGCTGGACGAAGAAAGGGACTGATTTGATTCTGGAGGAAAGCGTTGATTCTAAAAACCGTTCGCAATTGGCGAGTGACGTGCTTTTCGGACAAAGAAAGCAGAAGGAAAGTGAAAAGACAAAGAAAGGAACTGATTAGAAGTTTAAAGTAAAAAGCCTGGGAAAACGCGCAGATGACGTCACTTAAGTTGGCACGATTTCCGAGAACCGCTAAGATTACGACACGTCAACGAGAGCGAACGGTCGCCTCACGCCAACCGTCGGATCCCGATAAGAAGCGTCCTCAACGCGCGGTCCAAAGGGCGCGGCGAGCTACACACAGTTTAATCACTTCGCCTTGTACCAAGACTTGTGCTTGTTGGGCTAGCATAAATATTCCTGTTGGGCTGGCGCCCAACACTCTCGTAGGGCTAGTGCCGCCCACTAAGGTACTCAAAACAAAACATGGAGCTAATACCCACGTTGGGCTAGTATCCGTGTCGGGCTAGTACCCACGCAGGGTTTAAACACCCATGTTGGGCTGGTATTCATAAAATTTTTTCACATGGCTTCGTAGCTACTAAGTCCCACTTGCTGGGCAAAAGGTCATAGACAAACCCCCTGTAAACAGTTTAATCACTTCGCCTTGTACCAAGACTCGTGCTTGTTGGGCTGTGGACCGTAGATCTCACTATCTAGGAATTAAGACCCCAAAGCCAAGGGTGTGAACCCTTAAAATAGGGCTGGACGTCCTCCAAGAGGGCATAGGGCCCACTTGACAATCACACATAACCCTTTGGGGGCGCCCTCAGCAGCCGACGAGGGCGCCCAAGTCATGGTTTTGGCCCTTTTACGATTTAGGCCCAAAACCATGACCGGGAAGGCCCAAAAAAGGCTACAAATAGTAACCTCGGGACCATTCCCGAGGGATGACCAAAACACAGCACAGAAACCCTAGTTTCTAGAAGCATTGTACTCACTGCCAGTACACTTAGCATAGTCTATCTATAGAATCCTATAAATACTTGTAATTGCTTCATTCACAAAAAAATTCAATTCAATGGCTATTTCAGCTTATACTTTTTCTTCCTTTTTCTATCTGTTTCCATCAGTTTCTATGTTACTCAACAAATGATAACATGTTATTTATTAAGTATGATCTCATGCCAAATTTCCTGCATTTTTTGTTTAAAAGATCTAGAGTATACTAGTACATTCCTTTAAGAATTGAGCTTTAATCCAATCCGGAATAGTTAATAAGCAAATGATTCAAAGGGTAATAATAAGACATTCAAATGGAGTTTATTTTAACAGTGTAAATTAAAAAACCACACATTAATTTAGCCATTGTATAGGCTGTATAGGTATTCCCCTAAAAAAAAAGGTTGTATAGGTACGAAAGTTTTTTTTTTATTTTTTTATTTTGAGTGATATCAATTCACAAACCCGTTTTTCAGAGAGAAAAATATGTGTATTCACAAATCCAGGTTTTCAAATTCTGTTGGCTATTTTGTTCAGAAAAAAATCTGTTGGCTATTACACTGTGCAACACATTGATGACACCTTGACCTAAACAAAGCGCTATGGATGGAGAAACTTTTAAGTGGTCACAAGATATGAATGAACACACCCGCAATAATCTCATTGTTATTTTGTTAGTAGTGCCTCCAACAAATTGACAGAAGTTGACATCAATCAACACCGAAATTCTCATCAATTTATCTGGCTAAATGTTGTTCCTCTTAAAGTCTCTATTTTTGCTTGGAGGCTTTTGTATGATGAGTGCCGAGTAAGGATAATTTAGTGCATAGGAGCGTTATTGCAGCTAGTGAGCAAGGCGGCACGGCGAACTGTGGTGAGAATGAGGACATTGACCATCTTTTTGTTAAATGTGATTTTTAGGGCAGACTTTAGTATTTTATTTTCAGCTGGCTTGGTTACTCTACTGTGTACAATGGCAAGGTTCTTCAACATATTTATCAATTTGGTAGTTTAGGGGGTTTTCACATAAGGTTCAAAACTCCCTAAATGTTATTTAACTTTCTGTTGTTTGGATTATTTGGAAGGAACGTAACAGACATATTTTTCAAAGGAAGGAGGACAACCTGCGTGTTTTTTGTGAAATGGTAAAGTTTCTGTCGTATTGGTGGTTTAGGTCGAAATATGTTTTATTCGACTTTGACTACCAATTATGGAGGCTATATCCTATTTTCTGTTTAACTACAATCATTTAGCTTGCTTTGCTTGTTCTTCATATCTTTTAGATACTGTGTAGTACTTTGTTTCTTGTCAAGTTCTTTTCGGTACACCTTGTACTGAGATGACTTGATTCGGTTTTGTAATATATCAGTTCCTTTTGGCTTCTTCAAAAAAATAATAAAAAAATGTAGAAAGAAAAAACAATTAAATAATGTTTATATTTTTTTGAGCAATAATGTGTATATTTTAAATAATCAAATTATATGTATTTATATATAGCTCTGAAAAATGTATTTATACATGTAATGTGTGTCCACTCAAGTATTTTCCAACAAATTTCCTAAAAAAAAGGTATTTTCTTTCAAATGATGACAAGTGTGACTAGAAAGTTGTCAATTGCGCTTGCTTGCGAAAATTGTGTCGCCTGTATGTTAAGTTTCTTTGGTATCAAAGAAAAAAAAAAGCTATAAAACCTAAGAGAAATGATATTTGTATAACTAAAATGATATTTATATAACTATTTTGTGATAATTTTTGTGACAACTTTTTATCTTATATTCACATTATATTTTTACTTTCTATATATTGCTTTGGTTTCCGTGTCAATATCCATTTTGTTTTTGTTAATTTATTATTGTCTCAAAAGTTATCACACAAATGATTGTTCAAATAACACACCTCAAACCATAAACCGTAAATTATCTATAGTAAAAGCTCAAAATTGCCGCTGAAATTTAGAAGAAATAGTACGCTGTTATTTCTTATCTAGAAATTTCTCAGCCTTTATATTTTGGAATTAGTTTCTTTTAGTCTTCCCTACATTATAAACACAAATTATCCAAAAATATTTACTCCCTCCGCCCCTTTTTATAGGAGTAGTTTACAAAAATCACGTGTATTAAGAAAAGTTGTTGGAGTAATAAAGTTGTCTCAAATGTGTGTGACTATTACTAAATTACCCTTAATTAAATATATATTTAATGTTAACTTTTCATATACCAAGAAAAATTGATAGTATTAATAAGGGGTATATTTGAAAAAAGAGTAATCAATACATCTAGGAATTTGTATATAATCTTATATTTATGGACAAAACTTTTTTTGTAAACTATTCTTATAAATAGGGACGTAGGGCGAGTATATGAGATGGTATACGGTTCTCTTCTAGTATAATCAAAGTCTTGAGTTTCAATTCAGTCTTGAACATGCAACAACAATTAAACTCTTAAGGAGAGTTTGCCGTCTATTTGTGACGCACAAGACTCGAGAGATTAGTCCCTACAATCTTGTGCAGAGGATTTCTGCTTTAAAAAAACACAAATTGTAATATTATTATTTGAATCTAGTAAGTTTAGAAAATTGCATTGATGGCCTTTCAAAAAAAAAGAAAATTGCATTGATGGATTGTGAGATTGAGAATATATTAAATAATTTGTAAGACATTTATTTTTTTTTAAACAATATTATAATGATATACAATAGAGATATTTCGGTACAGTACATATCTTTTTTTTTTTTTGGTGTTACATATCTAACAAGTTATAAATATTTTTTTTTTTTGAAAGAATCTATTTATAAATATTTTAAACTTCTGATGTTTGCATTCTGTTTGATTTTCTAAAAAAAAGGATTGCATTCTGTTTGATTTTCAAAAAAAATAAAAGGAAAAAATGCAAGAGAAATGAACACTGAAGTAGAAAATGAATTGATTTTGTTGATCTTAACCTTTCGATTTTCAGTATCATGGGACTATAATTCAGAGTTCGATTAAGATAAAAAAAATAACTTGATTTAGGCATGGTGACGGTAATTTCTATATAAGCAACAATGAAAACCCAATTTCAATAACTTAAAATATAAGCAAATACTGACTAATTATATTTGATGTAACGATATTATTTTTCCTTGAAAGAATGTAACGATATTTTCTTTTCTACGAGATTCTAATTCAACAATTAGAGGCTAGGTAAAATTTCAATTATCTGTTATACTTTTAAACTAAATTCTAATCAAAATACATGAACTTTTTGTACTTACTATTAAAAAAACAGCAAAATACATCTTTTAGTCCTTTAAGTTTGAGAAAAATATCGGGTTAATTCTTTAAGTTTTTTAAGTTTCAAATAAGTCATTGTTACTCTTTTAAGGACTTGTTACGATTCCTACGAATCCATAACCGCTGAGCCTTATGTGTGCCTTACAATGCTTCTGTGCCTCAACACTATATAAAAGGGACTCTGAGCAGTCCACAATGTTAGATTCTTTCTATTCTCCTAACCCCTATTCTTTACTCATTACTGACTTAAGCGTCGGAGTGTCTGCAGGTACCCCCGCCGTTCCAGTCGAAGCAACTGTCTGAAACCACTGCAAGCCACCACACCGGTAGTCACATGATAAAAACTTAAAAACTTAAAATAGGTGCATTAAAATTTTTTTAAGAAAAATAAATGCATTAAATTAACAACTTAAATGACATATTTGAAACTTAAAAAAACTTAAAGGACCTATTTGAAACATATAAAAACTTAAAAAATCTATTTAAAACTTAAAAAACTTAAATAACTAATCTGATATTTTTGTCAAACTTAAAGGACAAAAAAATATTTTTCCTAAAAAATACAAATGATACTACTAATTAATTGAAGGACTGATGTATTTTTATTTATATAAAAACTAAATACTATAATTAATATTGGAGATAGGGGGAGTGGGAGTATATATTTTGAGAAATGTGATACTTATATGTTATATGGGTGACACAAAGAATGGGCCATGACATGTTGTTCCATCAGGAATCAGGTAAGCTAGGGCATAGGGAAGTAGCCCTATTCGCAGGTTTCTCAAGTATCAGTTTGAGGTCCATCCCCACAATCGTTAAGGTTATCAGATTCTAGACAATAGTGATCCTCGTGTTTAAATATATGTATTTGGTTTTTTGGTGATATAAATTGATTTTAAATAATTGATTTTAATCAAAAAGTGAGTGAGTTGAATGTAAAATGACCTCTGTTTGGAATTATTATGTAAGAATGGATTGAACAATAAATTTAATGGTTAAAATCAGTAGTAGAAATTAAAAGTTATAAATTCTAAGCTCGCTTAGGTTGATCTATTGGTGTAGGTTTGAGACTTTGTATTGTGCTTCTTAATGTCTCAAATTTGAATTCTCCTGGTGCCAATTTCTTTGGCTTAGTCCATACAAAATGATGTGATTTAAAAGTTATAAATGAACCCCTGGTAATAGACGATGTGATTGGTCCCCTGAATTAATCGATACTTAGATCGAATATCGATTTTTTTCTTAAAGTTACCAATTCTAACTTTAAACAAAATCAATTTTATAAACAAAATTAATTAAACTCAAAAAACCGAAATATGTCAAAATCAATTCTACATAGCTAGAATCAATTTTGGTTCCTCGAATATACATTAAGAATATACATTAAGTGAGTCTTTTATCTTGCACATCATTTATTTATATTTTTTATTGCTGTTATTTTATCAATACTCAATTTCTTCAAACTATAACATCACAAAAAATTATTAAATGTTATAGCAATAGTTTTATACCATTAAATATGAACAATACTCGTTCTTTTAAACTAAATTTACTAAGTGAGACATGCAAAAAAAAAAAAAGAAGTAAGAGAGAAAGGGCTTATTGTGGCACGCCTCCTAAATGGGTACTCATATTTGATGCTATGGAAGATACATATTTAGTTTTTATTTTGGTGTTAAATAGAGAAAATCGTAGATGCAACAGATTTCAATTAATTTGTGGCCCTCGCTACCGGATGAGTGATGCAAGCTACACGTGCTCTAACTCCACACGTCCTGTACGAACAATCAACATGTCTAAAGTATGCTCTAGCTCCACGTGCAGTGGTACTCGTAGGGACGAGCTACGTGAGTCTCAAAGGCATAACCTAATGGGTGTGGATGTCCAAAGAGAGTCTCATTAGGATTAGGTTAAGAAAGAGAGGACTATAAAAAAAGACACTTAAGAGGCAAAAAGGACAATTCATTGTAGGGAAAACAATGAGTTGAGATCCTCTCCATTTATAAAAATAAATGGAGATTGCCATTAGGAAAGAGATAGACACAAAAAATAGGTGGTGAGTCCTATTATTAAATGGGTCCCACCATTATTAATTATTTTCAAGTTTTTGTGTGTCTTTATCTCTCCAAATGGAAGAAATGGAGAAGAGTTTAAATGGAGAGGATTTTAACTCGAAAACAATGTATTTTACCTTAGTCATTTTCAGAGTACTCTTGAAATTTCATCTAGGTAATTTCTCATAGCAGCTCATCTGATGTATCTTGTGTTTACATACATGAACAATATTCATAGTTCTTTTGGTAGGAACATATCATAAGAAAAGAAGAAGCCACCAAACAGAAGGAAATTAAAGGCAGTATACAAAAGAAGGGCAACAATAAGAATTGTGCATGCAATAAGTATTTATAAAAAAATGATTTTGTGGAGATGGTTATTAGGCGGAAAAGGATGTTTGGGGGTGTAAATTATTTTAGTTGGTGTATAAACTCTTTGGAATGTATTTAACGGCTGTACTCATTTAACTTGGGGTTGAGTATGTCTAGCACTACTCCCTAATACAGTGGTTGCTTAAAAAAAAAAAATCAACATTAATGATGCGGCCAGGAGCAGAAATAACATAGAAGCATGAATTAATGTAGTTGAATCACATATAAAACTTCAGGATCAATGGACAATAAACCTTCCTAAAGATATAAGAATTATATGTTCCAAATGCAAACATTAGTGGACTGTAAAAGTTGGAAATTTTTTTTTTATGACCCAGTTGGCCAAAAAAAATGATTATTTTGACCCACTTTGAAAAAAATTTACTTAAATGACCCACTTTGATTTTTGGGTTTTTTTTTTGTCGTTTAGTGCCATTACCGCCATTCCAATTGGCGGTAATGGCAGAAAAGTCAGAGAAGAACATTGTAGCGTGCAGCATTCAGTGGCAGCGTGCAGGATTATTATTAGGCATGGCAGGCTTTTTAGGCTTTTTATTTTTTTATTAGGAATGACCCATTACCGCCAATTGGGCCGGCGGTAATGGGTATTTAATTTTTTTTTTCGTTTTTTAATTACCCCCCCCCACAACACCCCTTTTGTCCAAATTAACTCATATTTTTTCATACTTTTTCTCGCTTTAATTCCAAAAAATGAAATATATACCGTCGTAGTTTGGTAATTTATACTGTCGTAGTTTGGTAATAAAATATATACTGTCGTAGTTTGGTAATAAAATAAAAAAATAAATATATTGATTTAAAAAAAATAATTACATCATTCAAAGACGATCCTAATTTTTTCTTTTAAACCAGTTACCCCAATGTAAATTATGACTTCCCGTAGCACAAAATTTATGTTTTTGAGTTCGTACGGGTCGTTGGGGTTGCTGTTGGTCTTCCTCTTCCTCTTCCACTTCCTCGTCGTTTATTTCAGCTTCATTTGTTTCCAAATTCGCCTCATTTTGCACTTGTGGTGGGACAGAGTTTGTCCAAATATCATTCACAAAATCATCGTCGTTAAACCCCGCAGCCAGTGTTTCTATGGGATTGGTTTGTGTTTGTGGCCATTGTGGGGTGTAGTTTGTTTGTGGATAATTTACAATGGTTGGAGGGGTTGGTAGGTTGAAAGAGGGGTATTCAGGGTAATTGCTGTGGGGTGTGTTTTGGGTTGGAATAAAGTCATCGATGGAATAGTTTGATGTTCGGGAGCTTTCTCCATGATGACTCTGTTGGGAGTAGCTAGGGTATGGTATTGGGGAGTGTTGTGGGAACTGGTTTGTGGATTGTGGTGGGGATTGGTAGGTCTGACTGTAGTTGTAGCTGGTGGATTGGTTGAAGCTTGGGTCAAAGTATGTGGGTGTAGGTGTGATGAATTGGCTAAAGGGTGGTGGGGTATCTGACCAGATGTTTGCATCTGGCACAAAGGAGTGGTCTGGTGGTGTTTGATAGGTTGCTGGTGCTGCGGTTCCGACGACATTTGTTGTAAAATTCTGGAACATTCAACCATTGGGTTTCGCAGTAGCGCTTCTCTAGAAATCCACAGATGATCTCTAAAAAAGGTCCAATACCATGCAAAATATTGACGGTTTGGATAAACCAAGTGGTTATATTTAACTCCGTCAAGTGCTAATTGAAGACGATTGTTCCAATTTTGTATTTGAAACTGAAATTGATCTCCCCACGAGCCTTTTATTTTTTTTATTCGCCAAAGATATCTCGTGGAAATGTCTCATATCTTCTGGCACGGCGGGTGGAAGTTGAGGTAAGCCAAATTGTAGTCTGACTCTATCTGTATGATGCCTTTCGACTATCTCGAAACAGATGAGATATGTGTTTGCAGACCATATCTGACTTTCCTCTTCGTTGTTGTAATGGAAGTGGAGATAGGGCCTCCAGCAAAACTGTTTAAAAAAGAGGAATGTTAGTATTCTAATGTTGCTAAAAAATTAATCCTGGAAAAAAAAGTTAAGTTTCAAACCTGATCATATGTCATATTGTCTATTTTTGAACGTGTTGAAAGGAGATTATGCCGAGGATTTTCCATATATTTACTCCCACGTTCTAGCCATCTAGTTAATATTATTAAAACGAGATAATTAATATACCTGATAATTGAATTTAAAAATTAATAATAAATAATATATTTATTTAACTTACATAGTTGCCAAAGGAGGTTGTCTTTCAGCTTGTGGTGGGTTCCTCGGCACGGGAGATATGCATGACATTCTTGACCAAGCCCATGCCTGTAGGAGTATTGTGCACCCAGTTGTGTCACTTACGCCATTTTTTGCGGCGTCACACATACCTCTGTAAAGCGTGGCCAAACAAGCAGAACCCCAACTCTACTGTCCAACCTCCTCTGGTGATTTATTCAACAATGGCAACCATTTTATATGTACAAGGTTGCCAGAAAAATTAGGCATTAAACGAGTGCCTATCAAGTATAAGACATATGCTATAAACAGGTGCTGAACTGTGGGGGGACCTACTTCCCCGTGACCTACAATATAAGATTCTAACCAACTTAATCTTATTTGCAGACCCGCCTTTTTTTTATTAGGCATTGCGCCTAAAATTTCTTCAACTAATTCCCATTTTACGGTCGTAGGTCCCGTAACCGGTGCACCGTTTACCTTTAAACCAAGGAGCATATGAACGTCTTCTAACGTAATAGTACACTCGCCGGAAGGAAATAGAAATGTGTGTGTCTCTGGCCTCCATCGTTCTAATAAAGCGGTTATTAGACGATTATCGACCCTGTATTTATTAATCTTTGTAACTTCCCATAAACCAGCCACCTTTAACATATCAACAATGGACGGCGGCACGGCAAATTCCACTATATGACAGCGATTCCGAATATAATGTTTTTCCTCGTCCTACAATTAAAAATTAACGAACGATTAATCATCCACATTTGAGAGTTTTAATTGATTTTGTGAATTATATACTGTGTGAAATAAATAAATTGACGAATTTAACGGAATAAATAAACATATAAAATTAATAAAATAAACTTACATTTAGTGTTTCTGAAATATGACGGGATCTATGTTGGTTGCCTAGATGAAGGAATTGTTCCATCTTGAATTGCAAAATATGACAGGAAACTTAAGAATTTTGTATTTTGAAACTGCAAAATATGACAGGAAGAATTGCTTCGTATTGTGAGGAAAGCGTTATCCTTGTGCATCTATTTATACTGATAATTAATATGCCTTGCATTATTCACTTGCATGCTTTCCTCTTTGTTATTCCACGTGTGATTTATTGCCATGCCTTGCCTTGTTAAGTTTTATTGCTTTTAATTATTGGAATAGGAAGCATATGAAAACATCTACCTGCCATGCCATGTGATTTCACGTGTGGGAGAAGACTCATTACCGCCAAATGGAGTGGCGGTAATGAATTAGCCAACAAATTCTTGCCACGTGGCAGTGCGCATGCATGGCTTTTGTTGTTTAAAATTTCAGCCGTCCGCGTGTTCTTTTCCATTTTGTTTTTAGCCTGCATTGTACTGTAGAACCTGACCAAAAGTAACTCATTACCGCCATTTTATTTGGCTGTAATGAAGTAGCCAATCGTAACACTCCACGTGTCATACTTGCTTGCCTATAAATGTATGGAATCGTAACAATTTATAACATGCAAATTGTTATACCACACATAGAAAACAAACAGCTATGGCACACACACCAGAAAATGTATTTTTCATTGTTCATTACAATGGAAAAGTTTTAAGAAACCAGTTTGGTTCATTTTTTGAAAGTGAACGAAGAAAATGTTTTAACATGAGTATCAAAAGCACGTTTGATCACTTGAAAAAAAGAATAGAGCAAAAGCTACGCCTAAGTGATTCTCAGGTGATATCTAAAATTATTTACCGAGCACCACAGAGCTTTGCTGCAGGTCATGTCCAATACAACGACGTAGAAATTTTTGATAACGATAACGTTGCAGATATGTTTGTCAGTTATAAATCTTTTCAGGTACTCGGTGCAGTTGAGTTATCAGTTACGGTAGTAAATAACGAGTTTCCACAACCTCGTCAAACACCACAACCCCTTCAAGTACCACAGCACACTCAAACACCACCGTATGAAAACGAACCGGCACAAAATCAATATGATTTTCAACCGTCGTCTTCACAAAATTTACCGTACACCCAACCTTTCTCACACACACAATACGAATATCAACCATTTTCAGCACAACCTTTCTCACAACCACATGACGAATATGAACCATTTTCATCACAACCATTCTCACAGACACAGTGTGAATTTGAACCATCGTCTTCACAACCACCACCTCAAACCCAACCGCAACCACAAACACAAACACCACTACCATAAATCTTCCGCCAACAATTTCAAGACATTCCAGATAACATTCAAGAAGAAGTATGTAGTAGTGAAAGTGACGAAGACGAATCACTTCAGCATGAGGATGACGAAGAAGACGATGGGGATGAAGACATCTTCGACAACATTCTTCCTGGCGCACAAGCACAACCAGCACAACCACCGCAAGAGGCAGTACCGATCAGAGCCGCTTATTGTCCACCGCTACATATGCGTAACGTTGATGTTGCTGCATATGATGCTATACCCATCGACGATCACTGGAATACGAATGTTGCCTTCGATGGGGCTATTGCGGTAGGAATGACGTTTCACACCAAAGAAGATTGTTTGCATGCCATCAAGTCATTCCACATCAGACGTTCACTGGATTACGTTGTTATACACTTCGATCCAGGAAGATATGTTATTCAATGTACACACGAGACATGGCAAATGGAAAATTGGGACCATGAACGGTCCACACAACTGCACATCGTCTTCAATGTCACAAGATCACCGCAAGCTCAACTACAAAATTATAAGTGACAGCATCAAAACCCTTGTGCATGCAGATGCCTCCACAAAGCCGAAGTTGATCATTACGCATATAAGAGAAAAGTTTAACTACACAACCACCTACAGAAAGGCGTGGAAGGCAAAGAACGCGGCAATCGAATCGATTTACGGGAATTGGGAGGAATCTTATAATGTTCTTCCCCAATGGCTGAACGTGATGAAGGAGACAATGCCAGGAACAGTCTTCGATTTGAAGACGCGAATTGCCGCGAACGGAGAGACACAGTTTCATCGTCTATTCTGGGCCTTCTATCCATGCATCAATGGGTTTAAGTATTGTAAACCAGTTGTCCATGTCGACGGAACGTGGTTGTATGGCAAGTACAAGAGAACATTGTTGCTCGCAGTTGCGCAAGATGGTAACAACAAAACAATTCCAATCGCCTTTGCACTTGTCGAAGGTGAGACAAAGGAGGGATGAAGTTTTTTCCTTAAAAATCTTAAAAGGCATGTCACACGAGAACTAGCCGTCTGCATGATCTCCGACAGACATGAATCGATTAAAAGCGCATTCAACGACCCACGGAATGGTTGGCAAGAAACTGGTTCAACTCATGCGTACTGCATCATACACATCAAGCAAAACTTCATGAGGACAATCAAGGATGGAGATTTAAAGGATGTAGTAAATAATATGGGTATAAATCTTTTCTTACAAATTTTTTAATCAATGTTTTTATTAAAAAATTTATCTGACTGAATTTTTTTCCATCATATACAGGATATGCCCTAAACATACCCATGTTTGATTACTACCGCAGTATAATCCAGGAGGCAAATCAGCGTGCGTTGGATTGGGTGGACAATATCCCAAAAGAAAAATGGACTCAAGCATATGACGGGGGTCGACGATGGGGCCACATGACAAGCAATATCGTTGAGTCATGGAACTCTGTGTTTAAGGGAACTCGCAACCTCCCTATTACACCTATAGTCCAATCAACATACTATAGGTTGGCATGTCTCTTTGCCAAAGGGCTCAAAGTGCGTTTGCAAGGGTGGGTTCTGGAGATGTGTTCAGCGAATATTGCCAGAAAGTGATTAAGGATGACATTGGTAAGTCCAACACCCATCAAGTCGAACAGTTTGACCGAGAGAGGTATACCTTCTCTGTCCGTGAGACAGTCAACTACAGGGAGGGAAGGCCAATGGGAACTTTCAAGGTGGACCTCCAAGCAGGGTGGTGTGATTGTGGGAAATATCAAGCTTTGCATTTGCCTTGTTCACATGTCATAGCCGCGTGTTCTTCATTTCACTATGACTACACAACCCTTATTCCAGATGTGTTCAAAAACAAGAGTGTTTATGCCATTTACAACACATCATTTAAGGTTGTCCACGACAAGACTTATTGGCCCCCCTACAACGGTCCAAAGCTTTGCCATAATCCAGACATGCGAAGACTAAAGAAAGGTCGACCCAATAGTACTCGCATTAGGACTGAAATGGACGAGGAGGTTGAAGAAAGAAGACCGACACCGAGACTGTGTGGGTTGTGTCGGCATTCCGGACATATTAGGAGAAATTGTCCGACCTTAAATAACCAGTAGTTAATATCATTATCAATTAGGTGTTCAACCGAGCTTTTATAAGTATTTGTGACTTTTTTTAATCTTTAATCAAATTTCGTCGTTTAAAAAATATCCACGTATTATGATTTTAATGTTTATTTTAATTACGTTAATTAAATAATATAATAGACGAGAAAAGACAAACACGAAAATATAATAATTAATCAAAACACTACTCAGACCAAATTACATTAACTTAAAAATGCAAACAAACAACATTAAAACAATTGATTCTCCACGTATCGACTATTTTGACTTAACGTCAAGATACCATGGACCTTGTGCATTTTCTTCAGACGAAAACATATCTTGGACATCAGCATCATTCTTCAGAAGTTTGTATTCGTAATAATAATCAAAGTCTTTATGCGATCCCAAATCGATAAACCGCTCTCCGTAATAAATCTCACTGACTTTTCGTAAAGGCTCATTAGCTAGACGAAAAATATGATTGAGATAATTTTTCAACTCCACTAAAGTCATACATGGAGTTACTACCATTTCAAAAGGTCGTATATATTGATCAAATTTAACAGTGACCAATATTAAAGGGGAAGGAGAAGGAGGAGGAGGAGAAGCAGGAGAAATTGTATCTGAGCCAGAGTCAGACATAATGCAGAAGAAGTGAGAAAAAAAGTATGAAAAAATTTGGCTGAATTTGGACAAAAGGGGTGTTGTTGGGTATTTATAGAGGGGGGGGGGGGGGTAATTAAAAAACGAAAAAAAAAATTAAATACCCATTACCGCCGGCCCAATTGGCGGTAATGGGTCATTCCTAATAAAAAAGTAAAAAGCCAAAAAAGCCTGCCATGCCTAATAATCCTGCACGCTGCCTTTGAATGCTGCACGCTACAGTGTTCTTCTCTGACTTTTCTGCCATTACCGCCAAATGGAATGGCGGTAATGACACTAAACGACAAAAAAAAAACCACCCAAAAATCAAAGTGGGTCATTTAGGTAAATTTTTTTTAAAGTGGGTCAAAATAATAATTTTTTTGGCCAACTGGGTCATAAAAAAAAAATTCCTAAAAGTTGCATATTGCCAAAAATCGTGGCTTCCTAGTTTAGGTCAGAACTTTCAAATTCAAAAATAGGGGGAAAGTCATAAGGGTTTACGCCTAATTGAACTTCACCGAACAAACTTATACGATGATGATTACTTAAGCTTTATAAATGGAAAGCACGTGCCAACTATATGTCACCAAAGATCGTGACCAGGGTTAATGAGTAAGAAAATATGCATCTTTAACAATTAAAGTAAATAGAAGGGTTAATAAGTTGAAGGTTCATGATTCAAGTCAAAGAAAAAAATTAACATAACAATTTACATATTAACAGTTACTATTAAAATAAGATAGAGGAAAGATTCAAGTTTTCTCTTTTGTCTTCTTGTAGATCTTCTTGTGGGTTGAGAGAAGGAACACAAAGGGGTAGAAATTAAGATCTTATTGTAACCTCTTTGTAACTCTTGTTAAGACTCATTGATAAGTGTGTTTAATTCTCTGCTCTCTTTATCTTTGTTCTTTGATTTGATTTTGGATTATCTATACACTTAGGTTGCTAGATTTTTTCTTGGTTGAATATTGTTGTTTGAACTGTTTGGTTGTTAGTTGTCATTGTTCTTTTCTCCACATATTGTATTGTTGGTTTTACACAAGTATGACCCACGTTGGGGCAGAACAAATTATTCAAGTGAGCACAATGGGTACAAAATTTGACATTGTGAAATTTTTCTGAAACAACGATTTTGGGTTGTGGAAAGTGAGTATGGAGGAAATCACAGTTCAATAGAATTTTATAGAAGCTTTGAAGGATGAGACGTTTATGTCGGTGAATCAAACACAATCACATACGACCGAGATGATAGATAAGGCAAAGAGTGTAATTATCGTGTGCCTCAAAGAGAAGGTGTTGAGGAAGGTCATGAAGGAGAATATTATGACAGATATATGGACCAAATTAAAAATGGTGTAATCCTTGAGTGTGTCAAGAAGAAGAGCTGAGAGTAAAAGGAATAGGTCTGAATCAAAATCAAAGGGTGTTACAATTCGAAGTACAAGTGCTTAATTGTCATAAAATCATCACTTAAGAAGGGTTGTCCTGAGTTAAAGGACAATGATGATTTTGTGCAAGTTTCATTTGGCTAAAAAAACGATTGTGAGAATGCGGATGCACTAGTGGTTAAAAGTTTGGAACCAAAGAAGAGTTAGTTCATCGACTTTGGATGATTTTTTCACAAGAGTGTCTAAGGAAGGAATATTTTAATACTTTGAAACTGGAAGAAGGTGGGGTTTTTCATATTGGAAACAAAGAATCTTGTACCATTCAAGGTATGGGTTCAATTCGTCTTATGATGTTAAACAATCATGTGTTCCTTTTGCGACGTATACTTATGAACTTAGGCAAAATATGTTATCAGTAAGCAGGTTTGATGGGTTATGCTATGTCACTAGTGTTGAACATGGGGTAACAAATTTTTTACATGATGGAAAAATAATAGGTAGAGGTACCAAAGTGTGTAGTTTATACATGTTAGATGGTTCTATTATTAGCGGTCATACATCGATGTCTAGTTAAGATTCACATTATAAATCTGAGATATGTGATTATGGGTTACTGTATGTTTGTGACATGGGTTTAGTTGGACTAGATGGACAAGGTTCATTAGGTGATGGAGCTAAACTGGTAATGTTGGACATTGACAATGGCATGTAATTTGTTTTGAAGCAATTGAGTGAGTTTTGCAGGTTACAAGTCAAAAGGCACAGTGGATGTACATTTTTATAAGTTAAGTTGCTTAAGGATATTTAATGTGAAGCTGTGGCAGAGGAAACTCGACTTGAGGTGAAGTCTTCCACTAAAAGAACTAGAAGAAGACAACCAACAATGACTCCTAACAATCAGGTAATAGACAGCGAGAAAATGAATATTGTTGCACCAAATCGGTACAACTATGGAGACCTTGTGTGTTATACTCTAATTGAGGTTGAAGAAGTGCCAGATTCGGAGTCAAGGACCTTCAAGGAAGCAATTGAGAGCAAGAAAAGTACGACTTTGAAATTTGTAGCCCTACCTCAAAATCTTACTAGTGAGGATTTATGGACGTACATGGTCAGTCAAGGGTTGAAATTTGTAGTGCTACCTTCAATTATTTTATGGTGAATTCTTATGATTTTATGTAAAAAATAAAATAATTATATTTGATTAAAATTTACTAAAAATTACAAGGTCGATAGTTAAACTTTTTTTAAGCTCTATACTTAGATGATAATGATACTTTTTTTTAATAAAAAATGATGTTGATATTTAAACACCCTTAATTCTTTAATATTATTTAACACATCATTTTCTTTCTATTTTTTTATTATCAAATTAGTAAAATATGATGGATCTATCGTATCACTATTTATTTATTTCTCTCTCCAAATACAAACTGAATGTATGAGTTTCTAAATATTATTTTCTATATTAAAAACATATGAAAGAAAAAGGAAAAAATATCAAGAGGTTCCTATGCAAAGCCAGCTATGAAGCGAATAAAGCGCAGTTCGCACTCTCGATGGGATGGGTCGGGTTCGGTCAATGAAATGCCTTTTCCAAGCACGATCAGGCTTCAGGGTAGCTTCTGGGAGTGCTCTACGAGAAGGCATATGTGTTACATCTGGGAGTGCTCAATGAGTAAACATCATTCCGTTCATTATCAGAGTAACTCCCACAAAGATAAGAATCGAACATTCCTTACACAGAGGAGCGATCAGAGGTTGAATACGGTTGTGCATCAACCAATCCATTCATTCTTCCTCCACTCATCTTCTGAGGAGAAGCACTTTTTTTGCATCAAAGACTAATAACTGAATGGGGAGGAGAGGAGAGAAAAGGAGTAAATGGATATTGTTGATATGATATTTAGAAGAAAAAATTACATGTATTTATTATTTTACACAATGATACAAATTAAATCACATTGTTAGATATTTCTAAAGATGCTTTAAAAATTAACCTACTAATGTGACAATATAATGTGATATGATTTGAGATAATGTTTAAGAATAATTTATATAAGTTAATCTCTGAAATAAAAATGACGATAAACCGAGCTAACTCGAACATAGTTCAAAATTTGACTCGATAATTCAGTCTTTGAACTTGGTTCATCAACCAAGTGAGCTAAATTTGACCTAAAAATTAAGTTTGTTAATTAAATAAGTTGAACTTGAACTATATATAATTTAATTCGTTGGTTTATGAGTTGACTTGATTATGTGCGTGTAAACGATAATGTGTTTGGAAATGGAAGATTTTTTGAGGATATTCTCGATTTTAATTGTGGAATCACGTTGGGTTTTGTATTTGTTACATGTACTAGTTTAATGTATTTTATTGTAATATTGTTTCGTTTATAGTTGGCTATGCTTTTAGTTTTTTATATCTATTTACATATTCATGCAAATAAATATTTATGCAAGTAAAAACTTTATATTTATGTCTATCATTTGAACTATATGTTTGTGCTAACTTTTATTTTAAGAAAAACTAAAAGGTCAAAGAAATAAAATTTTCAGACTTTATATTGTTTTTGTTCGTTTATAGTTTTCTATGCTTTTAGTTTTTTTATATTTATTTACATATTCATGCAAGTAAAAACTTTATATTTATGTCTATCATTTAAACTATATGTTTGTGTTAACTTTTATTTTAATTTTTGCCTTTTTAAAAGAAAATTGAAAAGGTTAAAGATATAATTTTTCAAACTTTTTTTATAAAAAAATAATTTTTAATTATGTAATTCAAACACGAGTTAAATCTAAAGAGACGAACTATGTTGCTAATAAACTTTAAACGTGTTAAACTTCAATTAAAAAACAAAGGTTAGTTTCAAACCGAAATCAAAGTTTCAAGTTAAATCAATTATACGTATAATCGAATCGATCTGAGACGAATTTCAATCGATTCGACTCACTTCCTGCTCTACTTTGAAACAAAATAGTGCAGTGTTAATAATGCAGGGCCGGTTTGTCGATACAGTTCCCACTAAAAATGTTTGACATGACGCAGATTGCCTGAGACTAGGGGTACATGTTTATTCCTAAATTAACCCTAAACTCATTTCCTCCTGGACAGATATTTGGTCGAAATTATAGTTTATGTTGCTCTACAGTGAGGCTATTCTCGTCAATACAAAGCCACCCTCAACATCCCACCCAAAAACCGAAAAAAGTTTTGGATTTTCCATCATACCCATGTCCCCATCGTGAATCAATTTTCCAAAGAGTCCGCATCACGAGGCTCTTGCAAAAGGATAAGGTCACTTTCGTCATTTCAAAAATCAACCCCACACCCACCGTAACGTGGCATCGTGAGCCGATACCTGAAACTGAAACCCGGTTCAGACCTCAACACGTAACGTACTCAGGTTCTCACGATTCGCCGCGTAGGATTTACACGTGGCAGTTCATGCTTACGTCATCGCATTCTTTAAATAATCCACACACTTTCTTAACTGCTTCGTATCCTCTCCTCGATCATTGCTTCACGAAATCCATAACTTCACGCAACAAAACAGTCGACGAGACTCGCCGGAAAATTCAGTTATGGAAGCGCTGGCGAGTTTGGATCAAAGCCTAAGCTAAAGCGAGTTTACTTGGAAGAGTTTACAAGTTATTCCATGTTTAGTTTCCCAAGTTAGAGGAAAATTATTATGACTATGTATAATAATAGGAAAAGCTAAAAAAGTAGAATAAGAAAATCAAAGAAACTTGCTCTTTTTTCAGTGTTTACAGTTTTGGCAGAACATGTTATTCCTTTTCTTTTTGTAACTTTTCCTTTTTTTCGTCATCAAATTTTGAAAACTTATGCGGAGAATCGAGAAAAAGTGATTCCGTAGAAGTTTGTAAACTTAAAAGTTTAATCTCGAGATTCGGAAATGGAAGAAATAAATAATTGAAAGTGTGAGAAAGTGCTTATTGTGAACTTGTGATGGTTTTTACTATGAAAATTCAACCGATTGATTTTCAGTTAGATGAGGAGAGGACTGGTGTTGAACCGGTTAAACCGGTTGTTAAGTCACTGCTGAAGCGGCTCATCGAGCGTCAATTCTCTGGTGTTTTGAGAATTTCTGCGCCGGAGAAGATCACCGGTGTTGGTTTGGAACCCCATTTATGCAAGGAAGCCGGTGATTTCGAACCGAGCTCAGTGTGTTTGGCGAAAATGGTGACGAATTACATCGAGGAGAATCATGAGAAACAATCTGTTTTAGCTTCTGTCAAGTGTGGAAGAAACTGCTGTAACTGCTTCAACAGAAACTGTGAAGATAGCTCCGATGAAGAATCAGACGCCCGTGGCAGCCTCTGCGTTTTTGAAGCATGTGAAATACTCAAGGTAAGTGGTGGTTGTTTAAGCAAAGGATTGTTTGGTGTATAAAATAATCAAAAGTTTCTAAAACGCGTTTTTCGTTTTGGACAGGGTTTGGTAGCTTGTAGAAGTGTTGTTGAGAGAAATCTTTTAGCAGATATTGCAAAGATCGTTGATAAGAATAAAATCTGCAAACGCAAAGATAGTTTCTGCCGTAAAATCGTTACTGAAAGTTTGTTAGCTCTTGGATACGATGCTTCCGTTTGTAAATCGCGTTGGGAAAAATCTCCTTCACATCCTGCTGGTAGTTGATTGAATAATTTCTTTATCTGACTTCATAATTGAAATATCAATTGTTAGAAATTGTTGATTTTCATTTATATGATATGATTTTGAGTTTGAACAGGTGAATATGAATATATAGATGTGATGAATGGTAATGAAAATGAAAGGTTGATAATTGACATTGATTTCAAGTCAGAATTCGAGATAGCTAGATCTACTAAATCATACAAGATGATTCTCCAGAATCTTCCTTACATATTCGTTGGCAAGTGTGATCGTTTACAGAATATTGTGGCTATTGTATCCGAGGCGGCGAAGCAGAGTTTGAAGAAGAAAGGAATGCCAGTTCCGCCGTGGAGGAGAGTCGAATATGTCAAAGCCAAATGGCTGTCATCTTACACACGGATGAATGTGAATTCGCAGAATCAGAAGATTTTTAAGGAAAATTGTGTTACCGAGAGTTCCTGCGAAGAGAAGGCGGTTATCGAATGGAAGCCGCCGGAGTTGAAGCCTAAGGGTTCACTGACAGGGGTTAAGGTTGTGACTGGTTTAGCAGTGGTTTTTGAGGACGATAACCCATAGATAAATTTTGACTGTTTCTAATTTTGGCTTAATTTTTTCCTTTTTAATTTCCTAATATTAGGGTTAATATGAGGATTAAGAATCTAATGTGACTGTAACATCTCTAATTCTATCCCCTTCTGATTTTTTCTTGAAGTATGGGATGGATTTTTTTACTAATATGAAATATAATAAAGTTGAGGTGTAGTTTTTGTAACTTTGTCAATTGTTTTAGCTTATTCTTTTTCAATTCTTAGCTTGATTTTAATTATTGTATAGTATATATTACTCGTAGTTTTGTGTTCTTGTTAGACAAGGTGTTTTTGCATTACTTGTTTGAGTCCTTGTTTTTATTCTCTGCTTCAAGAAGAAGAAATCAAACTTAGAACTATCTTATAAGGCAAAAATTAAATCAGATAAATTGGTCCGTAAATTTTATTAGTTTCAAAAGTCTGGTTGGTTTCTTTCCAAAAAAAAAAAAGTCTGGTTGGTTGGTTTAAAGAGAGGAGAAAAGGGGAGCATTTTCAGACGAGGTAGCGCATGGCATTCTTAGAACACCTCTGTTTGATTACTATGGAGGATTCCGTTATTTGAGGTGAGGATCGAGATGGTTAATACACTAAAATCGGGTTATCTCACAAATACGGAGCAGTTACTGGTGGGTGGTGATTTGGAATAGCTTGTGGAGAGTGAATGCTCCCATAAGGCGCGTAATTTTCTTTGGCGAATTTGTAGAGGTTGTGTTCCGACTCGAGTCAAGTTGATTCAGCGCTTTGCCCATGGTGTGAAGTCGAAAATGAGAGTGATTAGCACACTTTTGTCGAATGCATCGTATGAATGATATTGCAGAATTTGTGTATAATGTTTGGAGGTCCGAAAGTAGTGATACAGCAGGCAAAGTTGCTGTCTTGCTTTGGCAGATTTGGGCAGCACACAATAATTTGGTGTGGAATGCTGAACGGCAACGGTGGACAGGACAGCGCATACCAATTGGCAGCAGTGGAAAGAGGCTACGGCAGTGCCGCGTGCTCGAGCTGGTCCAGCGTTTCAAACCAGAAATAGCAGTACCGATTGGGAAAAACCTCCCCACGAGTGGGTCAATTGCAATGTAGACGTCACATTTCCAACTCCATGGCCCGGTGCCATCTCAGCTGTGGGATGTTGTGTGCGCAACTCGAAAGGGGATTTCATTATGGTTCAAACTTCTTGGAAGCATATGCAGCTGACTGTGTTGGAGGGCGAGGCACTTGCACTCAGCGAAGCCATTATACCAGATGTTAGTAAAGGTTCGATGAATGTTATTTTCGAGACCGATTCCAACATATTGACAAGCCATATTACTTTAGTTTCTTTTATTTGTAGCCACTTATCTTTACTAATTTTAATTTTAAGGTGAAGTTTATTAGGCCACAAACGAACATGATTGTGTTTACTGTGTTTTTGGTAAACAAGAAAACTAGTTTTAAATGTTGCTTGTAAGATCAAACTTGAAATCCTAAGACATGTTGTGCAAAGTTTTTTCCAAAAAATGTAGGAATGTTCATTATATTCATGAGTTTGTTTATGAACAGGATGAAAAAAAACTAACAATTTGATTGAAAATTTAAACACTAAAAGACTTAGAATTTAAAGAGTAAAGAAACTTTAAAAGAATGTAAATTGCATTGCATTGATAAGTAAAAAGTTCAACAAATCATTACATACATTCTAACATTTGTTTATCTCTAACACTGGGTACTTTGAGTTTGAAGAACTTTTGATAAGTGATTTGTGACCCCTTTTTCCTATAAAAAAACTACTATATATACATAAGAAAAATAACCAACAAACCAACGGTCCTAAACTGAATCTTTTCAACAGTTTCAGCTTGTTTCCCACATGTTTGGACCACTGATCTTGTTTCTTCAATGAGGATTTGAATTCCTTCAGTCGAAATCATAAGTCTTTCGAACCTCTCCGTCGAAATCTTCATGCTTCATCTTGTACTTAGAAAATTCCATGGTCTTGATAACCAACTTGCCTGTCAAAATACACATTTAAAAATACAGGCTAACAGATTGTTCATTCCTTAGCTGGGGCTGCAAATTCTTCGGCTAGTCACCAATCCTACTTGTATTAAACGTTTCTTAATTAATGATAAAAGTTAAGTTTGTTTCGGTAAAAAAAATGTAATTCAACTGATGTCGTTCAAATATTTTAGTACAAGCAAATTTGTTGCATGAGGGTTCCATTTTAGTGGCACCGGATGATTTTGTCAATATCTCTTTTATAATTAATTATTCTCTCTTATCATAATAATTTATTTTAATTATTTATTTATCAATTAAATACATTAAAATCATCAATATCATCAACATTCGATCTCATGAAACATCATGATAACTAAGAGCTTTTCCTTTTCTCTACCTTGTATGGGATGTCACCTAGCCACTTCAAATCTTTTTCATACAAAAGAAGAGAGGATAAACATAAATAAATAAATAAATCAAACTACACAAAAATGTCGAAGCTACGAAAATTTATTGGGTTAAATGAAACAAGTAAAAAAAAAGAGGCGAGTTATTATAAAAAAGAAAAGAAAAAAAAGCGATGAGTTATAGAAATAATACTAAAAGAGGTGAGTTAGGTGTGCGTGATACGAGAGATTTTAAATATGTTTGTTAGGAAAATGATCTTAAAGGTTGAAAGTGGAGAAAAATGGCTTGCATATGTTTTGACCAAAAAAAAAAAGGTTGGTCAATGGTTGTGTGGTTGTGAGTTTAGATAGAAATTGAGCGTGGTGGAAAGAAATTCAAAGGGTAAATGATGAGTTTTAGAATGACCAAGTTAGTTTGTTTTCAAAGAAACTTATAAAAGACGATTGATGATGGAAGTGATTCATTGTTTTGATATTGTCCTTAGGTGGAGGGTGTGGTGTTAATGATGGAGAGGGAGCATATTTAAGGAGAGATGGACGTGTAGGTTGTTTCAATGGAAGAAAGAGTTGGTCATGGAGTGTTCCTTGTTAGTTGGTGATTTGTAAAACGTAATTGGATATGTGAACTTGAAGATATAAGTCTAGTGGCGATTTGTTAGTCGAAAGGATTTACATGTTGTTGAAGTGATTATGGGTGTACATGAGTTGGGTCAACCAAAAAACCCAGTCAAACCCATTCAAAAAACCCAACAAAAATGGGTTGGGTCGGGTAATTGGGTGAATATGGTTTAAAAAAAAAGAAAAATCTAAAAAAATAAATGGATTACGTGTAAAACCAGATTCAGATCCAAAAAACCCACTACCCAATAATTTCAAATTTTTTTTTTCATTTTCATAGGAAAGAAGGAAAATAGCAAAGGTTTTAATCATAAACCAAGTCATATTTTCAAAACCGACGCAGTGCACCATATATATTGAAAATCAAAACATGCTAGAGTTACAAATTAAGATGCTGCACTTTTTAGTTATCTTGATGCTAACGAAATTTTATGTCATGCAACTTTAGTTTGTCACAAGTATTTTATGATGGAGTTTATTGTTTGATATTATCATTTATTATTTTATCATGCTAAAAAAAGAGTGAAAATAAGTTACGTAATTTTTTTAAGAAAATAAAAAAGGAGAGTAATTTTTATGAAAAATTATGAGGACTCATCATTTTAATTATTTAATATTAAAAACGAAAAAAATAGAAAAATAATTTGGGTAACCTACTGCCCAATCCAACCCAACCTAGAAATTAATGGGTTTACCCAAACCGGCCCAATTGTATTGCTGATGATTATTTTACCTCACCCAAACCGGAGTACCTTATATGGTTCGGGTTTTGGGTTTGGCCAAACCCAACCCAAATCGACCCATGTACACCCCTAGAAGTGATTTTAATATTGGAATGTAGCCTTTGTACACTACAACATTTTCATCCTATATGACAACGCCAAAAATTGTCGCAAAAACCAAAAAAATCGTTTCAGTTGGATACTAGAACAGTTTCTTGTCGTGGCAAACCGATGCGTTGTCTTAACAATACACAACAGTTTTGATATCAAACAGGAACGGGGTTAAGAAATCCATAGTATTAGATTCCTTTTAAGAACGGTTCTCAAAGCCTACCACTACAAAATCAGATAAGCGTTGCCTATGTGACTCCATCAGAACGATTTTTTTACCTTCCAAAATTTAGGTGTTGTCCTAGAGTCAAAATGTTGTAGTGGTATGATTTTGTATGAAAGTTTCTCTCTCTGTGTGTGTGAGAGTTACTGTGAAATAGACTTCTACAAGGGATTACATTGCTAACCATGGAGAAGTGTCTTCAGTTACACAATGTTAGTGGTTATAGATTACTTGAAATTTCTGAATACATTTTTTGTAGAGTGTAAACATTTTGGTAATGTTCATAATTTAGTTTTAGATTGGTTTGGTGTTAGTAGCGTAATGTCAAATAGAGAACTACTTGTCGGAAGCCCTGTATTAACCAAGGTTGTCTCTCTAATCGTCCCTTTTTTCTCTGTCGAAAGAATATCATTAAAGTCTCCAATAACAAACCAAGGAAGGGTTGACCGAAGTGACAGTTGCCTAAGAAGATTCCAAAAATCTTTACGGCATCCCCCCTCCGGCATGCCATAAAAGTCGGTTAACCTCCAACGACCTCGCACTGGATGTACAACCTCTAAGTCAATATGATTTTGCGAGTAACTTGTGATACTACAATTAAGAGATTTTTTCCAAAGGCAAGCTAAACTTCCTCCTCTGCCAATTCTATCCACAGAGAAACAGTAATCTAAAGACAAAATATATTTCAACTCTTCAATTTTATTAGACGTTGTCATTTTTTCAGACAGGATTATGTCTTCCGGTTTATATGACCGGACTAGGTATTTAAGATTAGAAAAATGCAACCTACATTGTTTTGAAGAAATGTACTTATAGGCGTTGAAGAGGAGCAGTTGAAGAATAATGGAGTGATCGTTACGAGTTGTGCCCTTCAATGTTTGAATTTAATAACCGTTGAGAGACATTTCAAGCCATTGAGTCATTACAAAGTATGAACTACGACCTTCTTAGATACGATGAATTAAGGGGCGGAGCCAGAAATTTAAAGTCTGAGGGGCCAAGTACAAGGAACATTTTTTTTAGCGAACAAGAAACTTAATTTGATTAAGAAAATAATTTTTTAAATGCAAAAGATATATAAGAAAACTTAAACTAAAATTTTCTTGTTTCGTGAAGAAATTCTATATTCAGTACGAGAAACATTAATAAGTAGGTATAGTTATCATACAAGTATTGATTTAATTGTAGAAAAAAATAACAAAAAGTAGGAAGAGAAAACAAAAACACCCTTGTAAAAAAAATAGAGCAAAAATAGTGCATATGTTCTAGTGTTAAATGTGTATTTAGCAAATGATAAATTGTTCAAGATAACTTGGGTTCAATTCTTGAGTAGTACAATTTGGCTAAACTTTACTTATTTCTCGGCCGAACTCTGAATCACCATGACCTCTTTATCTTGAGAGTCGCAGGGTTAATATAAAAGAGAACGACGATTGACTAAATAGAAATTTTTTTGTAAGAGTGTGAGAGACATGATATTTTTGTCACAAGAGAATAAAATCCATTAAAGACTAAATTATATTTTAATCCCCTATTTTTGTTTTAGGTTTTAATTTGATCATGTTTTTGCTTTAAAATAGTTTTTATTTTGCAAAGCTATATCATTGTGGTTCATTCCATTTACAATATGTTGCCGAAAGGACCATATGGATAATTTAATATAATATAATATATAAAACTAATGATATTAGTTGTCAATTAATCTGATAACATGATAAACATTTTAATTAGATTAATTGGAAGGACCATAGTCTAATAAATATTTTATGAAACATTTTAATATAGTTTAGTTCTAGTATATAAAAAAATTATTAAAACTGTAGAGGGACCATGGTCTGTAAAGACCCCCTCTCCCTCCACCATGGGATGAGTACTTGCGGTGAGTAAAATATCTAAAGTTAGGGTTTAGTCTATTTAAGTGATGCCTTGAGAATGCCTCTCAAGTGGGTATTTATAGCCTTATTTGGGCTTGGTTTCCCGTGGCTTTGGCCCCAAGTAACTTGGGCCTAAAGCCACGTTTAGAGCGTTCTAGAGCGTTCTACAGGCTTCTAGAATCTCTTTAAGGCGGCGCCCCTAGCGGGTTCGCCTAAGGCCCTTCTGGCCCTTATGGAGGGCGTTGAGCCCTTTCTTGAGGGCGCCAAGCCCTTCTGGAGGACTTTGTGCCCTAAATGATAAGATTGATAGTCCACAGCTCAACAAGCACGAGCTTTGGGACAAGGCGAAGTGATTTAACTGTTGCGGTGTTGACATTTCGCAGCCCAACAAGCACTAGGCTCGAAGAGGCGAGTTGATTGTCTATGGTCTACGAAGGGTGACAGCCCAACATGTTCGTGGGTGCTAGCCCAACATCTCGAGTATGTGGGGTTACTATGTTGTGAAGGTTAGTGTTCCAGGTGGTCTATGCCCAACAAGCACGAGCTTTGGGACAAGGCGAAGTGATTTAACTGTTGAGGTGTCAGCCCAACAAGCATTAGGCTCGAAGAGGCGAGTTGATTGTCAATGGTCTCTGGAGGGCGACGTTGAACTTAACGACGAGGTGATGTAGGTGGGGCGTGACCTTTGACGTTTTTGACAAATACGGATCTAACGGTTGAGAGTTTATGACTTTTCACTATTGGTGACGTGTTTTGATCTTGGCGCCCTCGAGATTCGGCGGAGAGTTTTGATCGGGGCTTTGAACGCGCCAAAGATCAGATCGCCCTTCTGTTTCTCGATGTCGATCTTAGTGGCTTGGATCCTTTCAAGATTGTGCAAGATGGAGTGCTGGTGGATGAGCCCTGGGAGATCAGGGTGTAATTTTATTTATATTATTATTTATTTTGGTGGCGGGTAGTCAATGGGGCCTGCATTTTGTGTTCTAATTTTTAACTATGTTTTTTGGAGGACAAGTAGAATTCTAACCTCATTCATGTTGAAGAATTGCTTTGGTAGGATATTTATCTTGTACGTTAATTTTCTTTGTTCTTGGCTTTGACGTTGTGTTTTGTTGGATCTTGGCGATGCTACGAGGCTGAGTGCCTTTTGACTGTATCTGTGTTTGCGTGATCTCTAGTAGATTTATGTGATTTTTACAAAGTCTTGTTTGAGAAAATGATTGTAGACGCCCTAGAGCCCTCATGGGGTTTTGATTTTTCATTTGTAGATTGTAGGCGACCTAAAGCCCTTTTAGGGTTAGGATTTTACATTCGTAGATTGTAGGCGACCTAAAGCTCTTTTGGGGTTAGGATTTTACATTCTTAGACTGTAGACGACCTAGAGCCCTTTTGGGGTTAGGATTTTTCATTTGTAGAATGTAGGCGACCTAGAGCCCTTTTGGGGTTAGGATTTTTCATTTGTAGATTGTAGACGACCTAGAGCCCTTTTGGGGTTAGGATTTTTCATTTGTAGATTGTAGGCGACCTATAGCCCTTTTGGGGTTAGGATTTTCACTTGTAGATTGTAGACGACCTAGAGCTCTTTTGAGGTTATGATTTTTCATTTGTAGATTGTAGGCGACCTAGAGCCCTTTTAGGGTTAGGATTTTACATTCGTAGACTGTAGACGACCTAGAGCCCTTTTGGGATTAGGATTTTTCATGTGTAGATTGTAGGCGCCCTAGAGCCCTCGTGGGGTTAGGTATTTCATGTGTAGATTGTAGACGCCCTAGAGCCCTCATGGGGTTAGGTATTTCGTATGTAGATTGTAGACACCCTTGTGTTTCAGTAGTCTTGTTGTTTTTATTTTTCGTAGATACTGCAAAACATAAAGTAGAGAGAGAATGAAGCAATCATCTAAGAAATTAGGGTGCCTTGTTAGAAACTTGTATCGATAGTTGGTCTTCGTCGGCCATCGTCTTTTCGAGATCGCTAGGAGGTTTTTAGGTTAAGAGTGTGGCCTAGGTTAGTTTTATCGATGCCCCACGGTGGGCGCCAACTGTACTTGCGGTGAGTACAATATCTAAAGCTAGGGTTTAGTCTGTTTAAGTAATGCTTTGAGAATGCCTCTCAAGTGGGTATTTATAGCCTTATTTGGGCTTGGTTTCTCGTGGCTTTGGCCCAAGTAACGTGGGCCCAAAGCCACGTTTAGAGTGTTCTGGAGCATTCTAGAGGCTTCTAGAAGCTCTTTAAGGCAGCGCCCCCTAGCGGGTTCCCCTAAGTCCCTTCTGTCTCTTATGGAGGGTGTTGAGCCCTTTCTTGAAGGCACCATGCCCTTCTGAAGGGCTTTGTGCCCTAAATGATAAGATTGATAGTCTAAGACCCCCTTTCCTTCCGCCACGGGATGAATTGATTCTTTAGAATGAGTTCACTTAAAAATGAGTCGTGAGGTGTTGAAAGATTGAACTTTAGGTCAATCCAAAACAGAAATCTCTATTTGAAAATAAAGTGAAGCATCGGAAATCAGATTAATTTCTAGAAGGGCCATAACTCATGAAGACAAATACAGAGTTTGCTGGGAGTGATTTCCCCCTAATATTTCATTTCATGGGAACCATGCATTACTTTCGGAAAGGAACACCTCACCTAGGGGTGGGAATAGGCTAGGCCGAGCTAGGCTTTACAGAGCCTAAGCCTGGCCTGCCAAATTTTTAAGGCTTAAGCCTGGCCTGCGACCTGTCATATGCTTACTTTTGAGGCCTGAGTCTGGCCTTCTGAAAGCCTGATAAGACATGCTAGCATGTTTAAAAGTCTATATCATATGAACATCTTTAAGTAAGCAATGTGATCTAAGTTTAAATAGACTAGCGAACTAATAGATCAATTAGATTAAACTCTCTTTTAGTAATCAACATGAATTTTTAGGGAATTTAACTATATATTGCATCATATTTTAATTCTAGTTTATAATAATACATTTGTATATGCGAAAAATTAATGTATACTAATAAACTTAAATTACTAATGAATTTATATTTTAATTCAAAGTACAAAATATATTATAATAATAAATAATATTATTCATATTTACTTAAATAGGCCAGCCTAATAGGCTTAAGAGGCTTTTTGAATGACATGTGGTCTGACCTTTTAAGCTAAATAGGCTTCTAAAAAAGTCTAGGCCTTCTCTATTTAAAAAAAAAAAGTCTGGTCTGGCCTGTCGTAGGCTAGGTCATAGGTCCCTGTAGGCCGGCCTGACCTATTCTAATCCCTAACCTCACCTGCTCCATTTAACCCATCTGGCTCTATTTTTTTTTTTTTTAAACCGGCTCTAATTTTTCAGCTGGCTTACAAGGACCACATAATAATAGAATACATAAGCATATTACGACGAAAATGACTTTACCTTGATACACATTGTTATTTACAGGTCATAATTTACAAATGTTGATGTTAAATGAGTCTACGTACATGTTAATTTTTTTTTAATAATACGTGTTAATTTTTTAAAAAGTCAAAATGTGGACCGAGTTTAGTGGTGATTCGCGGAAGAAGAAAAACAGACATCAAATTGTACAAAATTTCATTTACATATGCAATTACATTATGTTTTTTTTTAAGGGACATATGCAATTAATTATTAGTAAAAGATTTTGTACGTCAATATTTAATATTTCATCAAATTTGTTCACATTAAAAAGGTATTTGTGAGAGAGAAAGACGAAGAGTAAAATTAGAAGATAAAAATAAAAGGTTTATAAAATTTATATGAGAAACACATTTGAGTTGGTCTAAGGTGTTGACTTGAAACCTTAAAGTATGTTTATCTCATAGTCTTGTGTTTGATTATTCCTGAGCCAATTTTGATTAAAGGTTAATCAAGTATTATAACAAAATATGAATAATGTTTGAGTAATGATATTCGTACGATTATTTTATGACAATTTTTATGATAACTTTAGACAACATTTAAACTAACTATAAAAAGTCGTTAAAAGGTTGTCGTAAAATGGTTATAGAAATAGCATTTATCTAATATTTTGGATATAATGTTTTAAGAGTGTATCTAGTAAAATTTTTAATAATAACATCGCATGTTTTTCATGGCTGAAGAAAGAGAGATATAAAATACAACATACAATGCATTTTTTTTCAACAAAAGCATATATTGTCATTTGAATAAAGCCATAAAGCTAAATGGTATGGAATTTGTTAAGGATCATGATGTGTTACAAAGTAAGGTGTATTCTTTAAGGCTGTCTGGTTAATTTCAATATTCTTGTGAGAGCCATTTGAAGTGTAGCCGCCTATTGGAAGTTGGTTCACCGTTTACAAGAGCTCTATAATGGAGACCCAATGAGTTTCACATATACATATCATTCATTTATAATTTTTTAATAGAAGTACCTTTTAAGCACTCAATCTCTCCAACCCAGCATCTCACACAAATTTTTAAAATGAGATCCACTAATCAACTATCAATAACTTTATATCATTGCATTTCAATTTTTTAATATTAAAAAAATGTGGATCCACTTAAGATTGTGGTCTTAAGTGAGACTCGGGTCTTATAAGACCCCAAAAAAGGTTCTCCCCAATAGAAATACCTAATAGGTATCAAGTCTTAAATGTTTAGACCCTCCTATTGGAGATGGTCTAAAGGCTTTATTTAGGTGCTCGTAGTCAATCATGTTGTCAAACTTTAGTTAAACTTCAATATGATTCTCTTTTGATAAATTCTAAAGTTGCTTTTGGATAATTTTGGTAAATTGTAGACAATCAATTAAAATTAGTGACGTGTACTCTACTTTATTTTTTTAATTTTATGTTTGGCATAGTTCAATGAATATACATGATTGATTTTAGTCGGTCGTAGGTAGGTAACTTACCCACAACTTTTCAAAGACAATTTAGGTCTCATCTTCTCTTCTTCACTTTAGTATATATCTGATTTCATTTTTAGAAGAGTCAAAATTTATTCTATAAGTCTATAATTGATTGACTCATTTGATTGCTCTCACGTAGAATTGATTTTTCTTTTAAAATTGATTCTAACTTGAAGTTAAAATTTGAAATTTTTTATTTTAAAATTGAATTTTGGAAGCATAATGTAATCAAGTTATATGTGGTGATATATTTAAAAACTTATTCTAACTTGAAGCTTCCAAAATATATCAAAACATAAATTATTATACATTCAACTCAATTTTGCTCACTGCAAAATCAAACACACTTAACAAGTTTTGTTATGCTTCAAAATTATGATTTGTGTTTATCTCACCCACTCTTCAAAATACTATGAAATATGCAATGTATTTTTTTTTTACACATTTGCATGAATTGAGTTACTTATTGAATAAGAAAATATATGGTAGGGCGAGTAATAGTCATGTAATTAGGGCCGCCCCACAAATTTTTGATACAAATAAGGGATCAGGACAAAAATATGACCATCATCACGGTGGTATTTAACATTAACCTAATATGACTAGGGACCAACCACAAAAATAAAATTTGTGACATACTTGTGTTGATGGAGGAAGAAGCCCTTGAACATAACATAACTCTTAAAACCAAGAAAACAATGTTGGTTACCAATATTTTTCATATGAAATGAGGCTTGTAACTGTTGTTTAAGTCTTTTAACAAAAGCATGGTCAAAACTAGTAATAACCATATCATCAATATACAAAAGAAGCATGTCAATTCTCATAGATATGTTATAAATAAACAAAGCATAATGATACTGACTATGAGTAAAGGAAACCCCAAGTAGAGTGGAGCGGAATTTCTCATACCATGCTCTGGACGCTTGTTTCAAACAATATGTTAATCGTTTAAGCTTGCACACACCCTTAGATGAAGAGAACATGAAGAAAAGCATTATTCACGTCCATTTGATGAAGAGGTTTTCCATTAGAAGCAATGATGCAAATTATAGGGCGAATAATTGTAATATTGACAGCGGGTATAAATGTCTCATCATAATCAATTTTATATTTCTTCTTGTTTCTTAACACAACCAATCGAGTTGTGTATTAGTTGAGGGACTGATGTTGGTCAAAAGTAAGTATATTTATATCGTTTCCACAGAGACTAATGCGATATTGTAAGCCGTTCAACAATTGTTATCATTTTAAGTTAGGGTTTATAAATTGTTTTTCTATAGAACTATTCGACTTTAAACTGTTAATAAAAACGGCGAGTAATAGGGTGTAAAAACGTTGGGATCGGAGTTCGCCAATCGAGCTGTAGTACCCTAATTTTGTCCTAAGCATTTTAAAACAAAAAATCAAAAAAAAATCAAAGAGGGGAAAAAGTCAAAAGTCAACAAAAGTCAACAGAAAAGTCAACATTTCAAAAATGCTGACTTCGCACTGCGAAGCTCACTTCGCACTGCGAAGTCTGCGATTTTTCTGCAGATTTTTGGTTTCTTTGATTTAATTCCAGAATTTGCTGCATATCATTTCCATAATTATTTTAAGTAGCATTCATGGCTAATTGGGCCAAGCAAAACCAGAATTGAAGGACTTGCCATTAATGCCAAGGTTGGAAGCTTTTTCTTCCAACCTAGCATGTGACAAGCAAGTGGGCTTGCCCTTGGGCAGCTCTAGTCCCTCCCATGTGACCTGCTAACCACCACAAGGTTGCCAGCCACCTGCTTGAGGACTTTCCTCCTGCTTGCTCCCCCAAAAACCAGTCAAACCAGCTGGATTTCTCACTTGAAAAACCATGAGTGCCTACTCTGTTTTGCAGCAGCTTTTCACCCCCTCACACCAGCCATAAGTAGCCTTTTTCATCCTTCAATCTCTGCACATTACAGTGCACGTTTTTATTGACCAACCATTGAGATTGCAAGGATTGATCCCCAAGCATTAGCCAATTGCAATTCAGCTTTGTTCTTCATCATTACCTTCTAGAATTGGTTGAATTTGTGGCTGAAGTCAGGCTGAATCTTGCCCCTTGGTACAAGGCAAGGTTGCCTCTATCCATTAGCATTTAATGCAAAAGGATCCAGCTTGATCTTAGCCACAAATCAGCTGAATTTTAGGATTTTTGTAATGATGAAAAAGATTTGGTTTTGGCCTATAAATAGAAGGCAATGCCCAAGGATTCAAACACAATTAAGAACAGCATTTCAAGAGCAGAAACTCTACTCATTTTAGCCTACAAATCTCCACAAACAACCAGAAAAAATCAATCCACACAAAGCTTTACAAAAGTTCAAAACCATCACCAATATCAAACCTCTTGCAAAATCCTTCAACCAATACAAATCAAGTGCAGCTGGAGCTTTGCTGAGGAGTTCTGTAAGTTTCTAAGGCTTTATATTGCATTTACAATTGTGTTTGCATAGCTATTTTGGTTCAAAACCATTTGATTCCAAAAAACCCCTTTTGAATTTCAAAGAAATCCCAAGGTTTTCAAAACATCAAAACTGGTTTGTCCAGCCTTTTTCACCCCAAAAACTCAAAGTTTTTCATCCACCTATAAGGTCCTGAGTGTGTTCAGAAGTTGTTTCTGAACAAAAGTTCAGAAACAGCTTCTGAACCCAAAATTTCGCATGCTTCGCAGTGCGAAGTCATGGTCGCAGTGCGACCATCACAGAACTCAGAATCTGAGTTTTTGTGTCAAAATGACCAATTTTTGAGGTTCTAGCCCCAGAGCTCAGAACCTAAGAGTTTTTAAACCCATGTTTTTCAAACCATAACAAGGATTTTGCATAATTTTGACAAAATCACAAGTTCGTATGACCATTATGTGGATAACTTGCAAAACAAGTTATCTTCCCAAACTTTCAAAACCACATGAACAAACAAGCTATGTTCATCTTTTCAATCAAAACTTGAACAATAAATATTGTTCATGATTTTCAAAACTCAAACATGAACATACGCCGAATACGTTCGCATTTTCGCAAAATGAGACGAACTTGTGCGTTTTCTAGCAAAATTTGCTAAACCTTCCCATTTTGGGTTTTCAAACCATATGTTTTGACATACCTTGGGATTTCTAAAGGATTCAACCCAAAAACATGAATGAAAAAGGGATGGTGTGACGTATGTCTCTCCATCGCCCCGATTGTACGAATGCGTGACGTATGTCTCGTCGCTCGGACAATCGTCATTCCCTTTTTTTTCAATATGTACAACCCTAACCAAACCAAAACTTGGCCCCTTGTGGTCAATCCAAGCCTTTTGGTCCCCCGTGGCCATTAGACTCACCCCCCGACTCTTCGGAGTCCACTCGGTCAATGATTGACTTATATGAGTCCATTGCACCTCTCTTGGTCCCATAGCGACCAATTCCAACCCTTTACCCTAACGGACGTACCTTTTAACAATTCTAATGCGATTCACGAACAAACGCTTAATAAGTCTCCAAGCGCGAGCATACAAGTTACGTTTTAATCGCAAGAATTCGGTTAAAACATCGTCCATTTAAAATCAACCAACACATGTACGTTTTTCTACCAAAGAACTACGTACGCTTTGAATTCTCCGACTACCGGGAGATACGTAGGAGCAAGATCGACATCTTGTCAAGCGCAATAATAAAAAACTTTTTCTTTCTTTCCTTTCGTTTGTTTTTATCTCTTTCTTTCCCCCTTTTTTTATTATATTTTTAACATATATGAACATGCACGCAATATTAAAAAACAATTCAAGCTTTGACCAAATAGAAGGTTCCCGTTGAGTACAACGGACGTGAGGGGTGCTAATACCTTCCCCTTGCGTAATCGACTCCCGAACCCGACAATGGTTGCGATGACCAAATCCTTATCCTCATCGTCAAAGGGTTTTATTATCGTTTCCCTTTCAACAAAAAAAAACTTAAGGGTTTATCAACGTTCCCTTTACACAAAAACTTTGGTGGCGGCTTCACAAAGGCCCTCCGAGCGTTTGCGAACGACCTCGGAGGATTTGCGCGTCTTTTTCCCGAGGAAAAAAACGAGGTGCGCACACGAGCATCGAATATATTCTAATGATCATGCATATGGATTCTAGCTTTTTAGCGAAATTATCAAGTATCACTCGACAACATCATTCATGTCTAAATTACGTCGTGAGATCGATCGTATCGTTTAATCGACAATTTCTCAATCTATTAAACGATCCGATAGCATTACGTTCCGATACTTTGTATGATTATCAAAACACAATTCCATGTCTAGAATTTCTTATTTTGATAGAAGATTATTCTAAACCTAGATTCAAAAGTATTTTTCAATAACATTTAAATCAAGCATAAGAATGAATAGCAAGAATAAACTCAATATCACATAAGGTGCTACAATCATATATTTGCAAGATCAAAAGATTACATCTAAGCTATATTAAGTACCTCCAATCCCAACAAAGGAAGGTTAGTTGATCATTGTCATGACAACAATACAAAAGTGGAAAGAAAGATGAAGATCCAAAGCTAAGTCTTGATTTCCCAAAGATTATTAGTTAATCCACACTCAATCCCTCTTGCTCCATGAAGAACAACACTTTTATCCCTATTTTCTATCTAAAAATATATCAACTTAATTATTACAACTCTGGCTCTTTTCTGCTTCTGAACCTATTTATAGGTATTATGATATTTTAGACTTCGCTCAGCGACGTCTCACTTTGATCAGCGAAGTTACCTTTCTTTACCACTGGGTTTCTGCCACCTCAGCCTTGAACAGTCCAAGCCGCCCTACTTCGCTCTGCGAAGTAGTTCGCTCAGACTTCGCAGAGCAAAGTCCTGTTTTCTTGAACTTCAGAACTTACTGCCTAACTTCGCCTGGACTTCGCAGAGCGAAGTCATTGATATGATTTTCTTTCATTTTTGGCCTTTAAGTCCAAAGAAATTGCATGTACCTACAAAAATGGTTGGGATTAGGTCTAAAAAGCATGAAATGATATTTATCCTTGCTTTTGGAGCTTTTACCTAGATAACTTGTAAAACAAGTAAGAAAAATGCCTAAAATAAATATGCTTTATAACTAGTTTCTGACACTTATCAAACTCTCCCCAACCTAAGTCTTTGTTTGTCCTCAAACAAAGGACTCAAAACGAATATCTTTTCTTTGTTGCGAATCAAACTCTTTGATTTGAAATTTTTTGAAAGCATGATTCAATTATGAATTGCACTGGCAAGTCTTTTGTATCTCACTGATCTGGAAAGAAACAAAAAATGTAAAACAAGTCCTAAACGTAAAATTCAGGTTATGCAATTCAAATCAATAACATGGATAGCAATGAATCACACCTAACATACTTATTTGCAAGTAAATGAAACAAATTGAAATCATAAAGTGAGGGTTTTGAACACACATCCGGTAATTCTGCTAACATCCTGATTAAGTTATGTGTTCATCCAAATATCATCTCAAAAAGCACAAAAGCATAGATCAAAAGGTCTTTGAGGGTTGTAACTTGGCTTGGTTTCAAAAGAAATGTCATATGTGGGAAAATTAAATTCAAAAGGCCAAACATAGAGGAACATTCTTTCTAATTACACAAAACAATAGCGAACTCCCTTCCTCCAAATTATTGTTATCAACCCTTGGTGATATACAAGTAGTACTTTGATCTTGACAACTTTTTCGATTTATTATATTTTTCTCTTTTTCTTTTCTTTTTCTTTTTCTTTTCTTTTTCTTTCTCTTTTTCTTTGTACAACTTGTTGTCAATATCAATTTTCAAATTTCACCATTACTTGACATAAATGTAATACCTCCCTTTTCTCCCCAACTTATACAAAATGATACCCTAATTGAATGTTCCCCTATCACTAGGCAAGGGACAAATATACATGATGGATTAGGGTTCAAAATGAAGGTAAAAATATCAGAATCCAGTAGTGATTTAACTATGACCTGAACTTTGAAAAACTTGGGCAAATTCAATAAGCATTGTGCTTATGAATATTGACAGTTCATAGTTAAGGATTCTTATTCATTAGGCTCAAATGGGGTTATCAAATACTCACTTTCTCACTGGGTAGGCTTTTTGTGGTCAAGTGTTTTCTTCTCAATTTCAAAAAAAAATGCCTTGATCATTTTTGTGTTTTTCATACAGTTAAAACAATTTTTCAGATTTAACATAAAACAACCGAGTTAAACAATAAATACCGGTCTCCTGCATATATGCATAGTACTTGAGGATTCCTCACATTTAGGCTAGTTCTAAGTGATTCACATACTAAACATGTTATTGCGGAGAACTGTATGAAATAAATTTTGTTTAAAGTACACATTTCAAATCCCTGTCATCTTTCCAGAAACGCAAGAAACATGTACCTTGGCTTTGCACAATTCATTGAACTTTCTATCCTTACCATGCCTTTGATGTCGCTTTATTCGACTTTGGATCATTCAAATATTTGAAAAGCTTTTAGCACGTGATCCATCAACAAAACCAAATATAATTATAAACAACAAAATATTTGTTCACAACATTACTTAGGCAGAAACATTCGTTCAAAATAGTACAAAATTAAACGAGATTAAAGTTAAATAAACAAAATACCACAATTGTTCCAACATAACCACAAGTTTTAATTCAAACCCACAAAGTGTAAAATAAATACGAAAGCAAGATAATTAAATAAAGTTTAAGAAATAAATCGACTGAAAGCTTTAAAAAAACAATCACTCAGCACAAGGTGAGCTTTTCAGTCAATTATCTCTTTCTCAATCTGAATGCATGACATCATCATCTTCCGTGCTTTCTTCACTTCCATCTTCAGAGTTAGTAGCCAGCACATCTTCCTCTCCACCATAGCCAGCATTGTGAGCACCACCCTCCTCCAATGACTCCTTGCTTGGACTACTGTCAATGATTGAGCCTACAACAGCTGATGAAGCACTTGTAGATGATGGATGGATTGTGGCTATGCAAGAAGAACTCAATCAGTTTCAAAGAAATGATGTTTGGGATTTAGTTGCAAAACCAAATTACAAGAACATTATTGGAACAAAATGAGTGTTCAGAAACAAGCTGAATGAACAAGGAGAAGTAGTCAGAAACAAAGCTAGACTTGTTGCTCAAGGCTACAGTCAGCAGGAAGGAATATATTACACTGAAACATTTGCTCCAGTTGCAAGATTGGAAGCAATCAGGTTACTTCTTTCCTATGCAGTAAATCATAATATCATTTTATATCAAATGGATGTTAAGAGTGCTTTTTTAAATGGAGTCATTTCTGAAGAAGTGTATGTCAAACAACCTCCTGGTTTTGAAGATTTAAAACATCCAGATTTTGTTTTTAAACTTAAGAAATCACTGTATGGTTGGTCTGAAACAAGCTCCCAGAGCTTGGTATGAGAGACTAAGTAATTTCTTACTTAAAAATGATTTTGTATGAGGACAAGTTGACAATACACTTTTCAGAAAGACACTTAAGAAAGACATCTTAATTGTTCAAATCTATGTTGATGATATTATATTTGGTTCTACTAATGCCACTTTTTGCAAAGAATTTTCTAAGTTAATGCAGGATGAATTTGAAATGAGCATGATGGGAGAATTGAAATTCTTTCTTGGAATTCAAATCAACCAATGCAAAGATGGAGTGTATGTTCATCAATATAAATATACAAAGGAGCTTCTGAAGAAGTTCCAGCTTGAAGATTGTAAATTGATGACAACACCAATGCATCCAACCTGCAATTTAAGCAAAGAAGACACTGGCTCAAAGGTAGATCAGAAGCTCTACAGAGGTATGATTGGTTCTCTGTTATACTTAACAACTTCTAGACCAGATATTTTATTTAGTGTATGCTTGTGTGCAAGATTCCAATCAGATCCTAGAGAATCTCATATGACTGCTGTCAAGAGAATCTTCAGGTATCTGAAGGGAACAACTAATCTTGGACTTCTGTATAAGAAATCCTTAGATTACAAGCTGGTTGGATTCTGTGATGCTGATTATGCTGGTGACAGGATTGAAAGAAAATCCACCAGTGGAAATTGTCAATTCCTTGGTGAGAATCTGATATCCTGGGCCAGCAAAAGACAATCAACTATTGCATTGTCAACAGCAGAAGCAGAATACATCTCAGCTGCAAGTTGTTGCACACAGCTGCTCTGGATGAAACATCAGTTGGAAGACTATCAGATTCATGAAAACAACATTCCTATTTTCTGTGATAATACTGCTGCAATCTGTTTGTCTAAAAATCCAATTCTACTTTCAAGAGCCAAGCATATTGAAATTAAACATCATTTTATTAGAGATTATGTTCAGAAGGGTGTTTTGGATATTCAATTCATTGATACTGATCATCAATGGGCTGATATATTTACAAAACCCCTCACAGAAGATAGATTTAATTTTATTAAAAAGAATCTGAACATGCATTTTATCTCTGGAAAAATTGCTTGACTCTGAATAGAAACTGAGAATCTGAAGTTCATCAGAAGCTAAGACTTAACAGACACTCATTTTGAGAGTCTGAAGAAAGTTCAGCCTCTGAAAACATCAGAGTCTGAGTTTTAGAATCTGAATTTTTGACTTCTAATAAAACTCATTATATGTAGGACACTTTACACGTGGCCCACTAATGAGAGTTGTCGCGGTGATTTTTGGATATCAAGCTATTAATTAGCGTTGACTCGCAATTTTAGGATCACCACCGATCTTTTATTTTTCCGAGGAAAAGGGAGAAAGTTCGAAAAACCCTATTTTTAAGAGAGATCAAGGTCCGGGGGTTGGTTACGCAAAGGGAAGATATTAGCACCCTAAACGTCTATAGTACTCTATAGGAACCTCTCGCTTATTTTTATCTTTATGCTAAAATGATTATTTGTTTGTAAATAAAAAACTTAAGTGTAAAAAGGATAAAGTGATGAAATTGAAAGAAAGGGAAAATGTTTTTTGTTATTTTTATTGATTTGGAAAGACAAAGTCTTTTGCCTACATACCCGAATGGGATCAAAATCATGTAGTTCGGGGTAAAAAACTAAGTGATTGGTTTTGGTTGATTTTAAAGTTTGAAAAAAAAGGTTTAAGAGAGATAGGAGGCCGTAAAGGCATAGAAGAATAAAAAGAGAAATGAGTTTGATTGATTTTAAATTGAAGAAAAAAAGTTTTGATTGATTAAAAGTTGATTGGAATTTGATTAAGAAAGAAAGGATAAAAATTGACTTTTTTTGAAGATTTTGATTATAAAATGTTTTTGGGTTTTGACTTTTTGACTTTTTTTGTGAAAATTCTGATTAAGTCCTAAGGTCCAGAGACTAAGTTATGCTGAGAAAGGTCTGACGCGTCGGATCCCTCAAAATGACGTTGGATCAAGTGAGGGTCCTTTTCCTCGGATACGGTCCAAATTACATTATCGTCCTTGGCATGAAAAATAAATGTGAGTGTCGGTGCATATTCTCATTTATATTTATTACATTGGACCTAGTTACATTCTAATAGCAATAAAATAAATGACAAAAATAATAAAATTGCATTAAAGTAAATATATTAAAAAGGAAATAAAAATAATGCATGAAATGCAAAACAATAACTAAATATGGTGCATAAAATAAATAAAGAAAATAAAAATGCAAGACATAAAATAAATATAATGCTGAAAAATAAAATAAAAAAGAAAATAAAAATGCAAGACATAAAATAACTATGATGCTAAAAGAAAATAAAAATGCAAGACAATAAAATAAATATGATGCATAAAATAAAAAGAAAATAAAATGCAAGACATAAAATAAATATGGTACTGGAAAATAAAAATGCTTGACTGAAAATTAAATATGGTGCTGAAAATAAATAAAGAAAATAAAAAAAATGCAAGGCACAAAATTAAATATGATGCGTAAATAAATAAAGGAAAATAAAGATGCATAAAATAAAAAGAAATAAAATAAAAAACAATAATAATAAAATGCATGGGGGTACTAAAAATAAAAGGCAGTAAAATAAAGTGCATAAGAAATAAATAAAAGAAAAACTAAAAATAAAATGCAAGAAAAAGAAAATAAAATAAAAGAATAGAGAAAAAGAAGAGGGGGGTGCAGAAATGGAATGGGGGGTGAGAGCAGAAATCAGAAAGAGGGAGAGGAAGAGGAAAATGGGCCGAGTGCTAAGCCCACTGGGTTGAAATGCAGAAAAATCAGACCGGTTCGGTCTGAGAGAACCGAACCGGGTCAGTCTTTTTATAAATAAAGCAAGGCCGGTTTTATTTCATTATGTCCAACTCCTTCTCCCTCTTCCTCCTTGATCTCTCTGACTTCTCTCTAGGAATCCCCCCCGGCCGGAAAACTCCTCCGGTGCGGCGGCCGCCGGCGGCGCCACCGCGCCGGAGCTGAGAAACCCCTTTTTTTTTTTTTTTAAATTGTTAGTGTTTTAGAAAGCTCTCCTTATACTCTCTATGGATCGAAGCTCAGTTTTTCCAAATCTCCTCTCGAAACTCTAGATCTAAGCAAAACGAAAGCTAAGAACTACCTTGATGTCTCTTCGTGTTCGGTTTCGGTGTTGGCTTTTTATGTTCCGTTTTCGTGGTTTGGGCTTCGGCTGGGTTCTCTTACTGTTGGTTATGGACGTTTCTGTACCGTTTCGGCTTTTCGTTTTGAGGTTTTATGTTGATTTTGGTTCGGTCTGCGTTTCGTGTTGATCTTGGTGATTCGGGTTTCAGGTTTTGTATTTGTGGATTTGGATTTTGGGTTGTGAGGTTTTGTTTTGATTTTCTGCTTTGATGTTGTGTTGGATTTCTGGAGGAAAAAAAAAAGAAAGCAAAGAGAGCTAGAGCTGTTTGTGTTGGTTTGGGATTTTTTTTATTTTTTCTGGTGGTTTGTGGCCGGATTTGGGATTTGCGGTGGTTGTGTTGGTGGCTAACGGTGGTTGGATGGTTTATGATTGTACTGGCTCTGATTATTTTCTGACTGAGGGTACTGTGTACTTGGGTACTGTGCATTAAATGCCTTTTATAGTAAAAAAAAAGGGTAAAAACGAAAATGACAAAATTGCCCCTCTGGGCCTTGGACAGAAATGGACTGAGATGACTTAAAATAAATAAAAATCAAAACAATAAAAAACACAATAATAAAAAAACGAAAATAACAAAATAAAATAAAAACTAAAAAAAGGAAATAAATAATAGTAAAATAATAATAATAATAATAAAATAACAGAAAAAAATAAAAATAATAAAAAACGGTTGCCTTCGGAACAAAATATGAGGTATTTTAAAATACCTCCCTGCCGAAATTTCGTCTGAAACGACGAAAATTTCTGGCCTAAAAGGCGAGAGAAATGAAATAAAAACGGGTCAAAAATGGGGTATGACAGATGCCCCTATTTAAGTTTCTTCGTTACGGAGATTTAAAAGTGAAATTTTAAAATCGACGGGTCGAAGAGACTTAAATACAGAGTACACCATTTTTGACCAGTTTCAAATGCAAAATGTTATGAATATAATGCTATGCATGTGATGCTATGCATGTAATATTGTGAAATGCTCGCGATGCAAGTATGAATGCAAGACAGCGAAGATGGCTCGACTGGGGATAACAAAACAAATGGGTGCCCGATTCTGTTAAAGAAACGGGGTCCGACTCCACTGGGGGATCACATGGTTTTACTGGGGATAAATGTCAGCTGTTCGGGTTGACGACGAACTGCCACTGACGACAAAGGAACAAAGATAAATGTCGACTGTTCGGGTTATTGCCGAACTAATCAACTGACAAGAAACAAAGATAAATGTCAACTGCTCGGGTTATTGTCGAACTGCCATTGACGAACAAGAAATAAAGGTAAATGTCAACTGTCCGGATTATTGCCGAACAGCCATTGACGACAAGAAAAGAGGTAAATGTCAACTGTCCGGGTTATTGCCGAACTGCCATTGACGACAAGAAATAAAGGTAAATGTCAACTGTCCGGATTATTGCCGAACTGCCATTGACGACAAGAAATAAAGGTAAATGTCAACTGTCCGGATTATTGCCGAACTGCCATTGACGACAAGAAATAAAGGTAAATGTCAATTGTCCGGATTATTGCCGAACTGCCATTGACGACAAGAAATAAAGGTAAATGTCAACTGTCCGGATTATTGCCGAACTGCCATTGACGACAAGAAATAAAGGTAAATGTCAACTGTCCGGATTATTGCCGAACTGCCATTGACGACAAGAAATAAAGGTAAATGTCAACTGTCCGGATTATTGCCAAACTGCCATTGACGACAAGAAAGAAAGGTAAATGTCAACTGTCCGGATTATTGCCGAACTGCCATTGACGACAAGAACAAAGAGTAAAATGTGCACAAACTGTTCAAAAAAGAACTGCCATTTGGCGGAGAGGGAGTGACATCTCGGGACCAGACACACTGGGGATGACACTTGGGGAAAGAGAAAGTTACAAATTTTCATAATTGATTGATATGGAAAAGATAATTGAGACAAGACTCGTGGTGGTTAATGCAACCATGTGTGAATGATATTGTTTTTATTGTATATACATGAATGTGTGTATGCATGAGTGTATGAATGCATGAATGACAACACGACTTGTATGACCGTGTGACTGATTAACTTGTGATTGTATGAGGGATTGACTTGTACGACTGTATGAAAGACTGGCTTGTATGATTGTATGAAAGACTGACTTGATGAGACAAGATTGGATAGGTAATATGGAAAGTGACCCGACGTCGCATCACAAACACTCGGCAATCTTCCATGGGTATGATGCCACTGGAGACATATCAAAACATTGACGGGGTGAAACCCAACATATGCTACAAACTGATGGGGTGAACGCTTCCTGGGGAGAGCGTGCCAATCCAAAAACCATAGTAGAAGAACCGGTGCTTCTGTGGTCATGCTTATTTTGTTGTTTTTTTTTTTTGCTTTTTCTTCTTTTTGAATCCCTAATTTTTGCCTGGACCGCCTTTTCAGGTTTTCAGTCCACCGGGAATATATTCTTTTGTTTGCCCCTAATTTTTGCCTGGATCGCCCTTTCGGGTTTTCGATCCACCGGGACGCTCATTTTTGCCTAAGCCGCCCTTTCGAGTTTTCGACTTACCGAGCTCTTTTTCTTCTTTTTTTTTTCTTTTTTCATATATGTATATTTCTTTTTTGTATATTTTTTTTAGCAATTGACCATGTTCAGCCTGCAAAGTTTATCCGTTCTCAGGATAGCTGTTGACGCCCCCTTCACTTATTCACGAGTTCAAAGGAAATGTGTTTTGTTGTTTGTGCTTTTCAAAAAGACATGAAAAATATTTATGATTTTGAAAAATATTTTGTTTCAAATGCTACCATCAAAAATAGAAAAGGTTTTATAAGCTGAATAAATGAGAATTCCAAATGAAAGGCAACAGGCTCAAATTTATTTGAAAGAGTGGTGACCTGCCAATGGCATGGCTCCACAGATCTTACAAAGTTTGGAAAATGGTAAATATAAATTGAAGGTACATTGAACACAATAACCGCTGTTCTCCCTGACAACTTTGAATTCCATTGTTTGGATGCTTCAGATTCAGAGTCTCTTTGACATTCAATTGTGCCCCAAGTGAGTAGAGATCAGACCAATGCAGTTACTTTGTCTTTTAATCCTTAATTTTTGCATAGATCGCCCTTTCGGGTTTTCGACCTATCAGGATGATTATTTTTCTGTTTTATGTCTCTAATTTTTGCTTGGACCGCCCTTTCGGGTTTTCGATCCACCGAGACGCTCTTTTTTGCCTAAGCCGCCCTTTCGGGTTTTCGACTTACCGAGCTGTTCTTTTATTTTTTAGACAAAGTATTTCTTGACTGCATCCGCGTTCACAGGACGAGGGAGCTCATCACCATCCATAGTCGTAAGAGTCAAAGCACCACCGGAGAAAGCTCTCTTGACGACATATGGACCCTCGTAATTATGCGTCCACTTGCCCCTGGAATCGGGTTGGAAAGATAAAACCTTCTTGAGCACGAGATCTCCTTCTTGGAACACACGAGGACGAACCTTCTTGTCGAAGGCTTGCTTCATCCTCTGTTGATAAAGTTGTCCGTGGCACAAGGCATTCAGACGCTTCTCTTCAATTAGATTCAACTGATCATATCTGTTTTGGCACCATTCAGCGTCTGACAATTGGGCCTCCATTATAACTCTCATTGATGGAATCTCAACCTCCACAGGGAGTACTGCTTCCATACCATACACCAAAGAGAAGGGGGTTGCCCCTGTTGAGGTACGCACTGAAGTGCGATATCCATGTAAAGCATACGGTAGCATCTCATGCCAGTCCTTATATGTGACCACCATCTTCTGTACTATCTTCTTGATGTTCTTGTTGGCAGCTTCAACTGCACCATTCATCTGAGGTCTGTAAGGAGAAGAATTGTGATGCTCAATCTTGAACTCCTCGCACAAATCCTTCATCATCTTGTTGTTCAAATTTGTTCCGTTATCTGTAATGATTCTGTTGGGCACACCATAACGACAGATGATCTGGTTCTTGTTAGTGAACAAAAGCAAGTATTAGTTTTTATATCGTTCCACAGGGATTAAGGTGATATCATATTCCGTTCAACTTCGATTATCGTCTTAAGTTAGGGTTTACTTTGTTTTTGTACTACACTACTCATACTTTTAAAACATAATAAATAAATGGTAGAGTAATAGGACATAGAAGGTGTTTAGGATTGACTTTCATGTTTGGGTTTAGCCGTCTTTGAGGTTGTGCTACCGGCTTATAATCCTCTTCCATCATGATCTTATGCATACAATAGGAAGGACTTATCCCTTTTAAGTCGGATAGTGTCCAACCTATTGCTTCTTTGTTGGACTTCAAAACTTCGACCAATCTTGTTTCTTCTTGGTTTGATAAGGAGCTACTAATGATCACCGGTTTGGTACCCTCTTTGTCAAGAAACACATACTTCAAATGTGAGGGCAATATCTTCATCTCCAGTTTCACTTCTTCTACTATAGCATCATTCGTCAATTCCTCGATTTTGGCTTTGTGAGGAGGAATTTCCTTCAACGAATCGAGCTCCTTCAAACACTCTTCAAGCTCAAGTTCATCTTCTTCTCCTAGGATACTTAGTGCGTTTGTCAAAACCCTCTCAAGATGCGTCAAATCATGCAACTGGTTTCTCGTATCAACTATCAATTCGTCCGTTGCATCCATCTTGAAGCACGCAGCTTTATCACTAGGGAACCTCATGGCTTCATGGATGTTGAAATTGACTTCTTCATCGTCCACACGGACCTTCATTAAGCCTCCGTCAAGATCAATCATCATCCGTGCCGTTTGCATGAAAGTTCTTCCAAGAAGTAGTGGCACGTCATCATCCTCCGGAATATCCATCACTACAAAGTCGACGGGGAACAAGAACTTGTCGACTTTCACCAACACGTCTTCAGCAATTCCCAATGGACGAGTGTAGGATTTGTCGGCTAATTGCAAGGTTAAGTTGGTTCTCTTCACAACTATATGACCTATCCTTTTGACAACGGATAGTGGTATTAGATTGATACTTGAACCCAAATCAATAAGTGCCTTGCCGACATCCACATTGCCAATGGACACGAGCAATGTAACTTTGCCCGGATCTCTCTTCTTTCTTGCCAATGTGTTTTGGATGATCTCACTACAATTTGCATCTAGCAAAATTGTTTCTTCTTCATTGAACCTTCTCTTCTTGGATAAGATTTCCTTCATGAACTTGGCATAAGTAGGCATTTGCTCTAAGGCTTCCGAGAATGGTATGTTGATTTGTAATCTCTTGAAAACTTCAAGGAACCTAGCAAACTGCCTCTCTTTCTCTTTTTTGGCTGGTGTAGTTGGGTAAGGTAGGTGCGGTGTTGGTGCATTCTTCACTACGTCTTGCTTCTTGCTCTTCTCCTTCACCACATCCTTCTTCCATACAATGTTTTCATTTTCAACTACATCCTTATTATTTTTTTTTTCTACTTCTACATCCTCTATATGTACATCTTCTATTTCTTCCTCATGCCCTTCATCTTCATCCTTCTCTTTCACCTCATTCTCAACCACCTTTCTCTCTACTTCTAAATTGTCCCCGATACCTTTGCCAATTACCTTCCCGCTCCTTGTAGCTATTGCCTTGCAATTTTCGTTGTCTCTCCTTGCAAGGACTTCCTCATCAAAATGACTTAATTGTCATTTCGATGATGATGCATGATCCTTCGGGTTGGTTTGTGTGTTGGCGGTAAAGGTTCCGCCTTGTTGAGTAGCTTGTGAAAGTTGTTGTGCCAATTGACCAACTTGCGTCTCCAGGTTTTTAATGGACGCATCGGTGTTTTTCTGGTTGGCCATTGACTGCTGCATGAATAGATTGAGGGTCTCATCAGTGGATTGGTTGCGGTTTTGTTGTGGAGGTTGATATTGGTTGTAATTCTGGTAAGGTTGTCGGTTGTATTGGCCAGCTTCTCCTCTCCACCCTTGACCATAATTTGGGTTATTCTCTCTTGGGAAGTTGTTTGGATGGTTTTGGAATTGGTTAGGAAACTGTTGAGGCCTTGGTTGATTACCAACATAGCTTACCTCTTCTGTGGGGGGTGGACAGAATCCTGTTGGGTGATCTCCCGAACAAAGCTCGCAAGATGCGACTTGATGTTGTTTTCTTTGCTCGTTTTGAATGTCCTTTATCTGTTGGGGAAGGTTGGTCATTTTCTTCGTCAACTCTTCCACTTGTTGCGTGAGCAACTTGTTTTGTGCAAGGATTGCATCATTGGTTCCCAACTCTAAGATTCCAGTCTTCCTTTGGCTTTGGCTCCGGTTGTGATGAGCTTGGTGATCGTTCAATGCCATTCTATCAATAATAGCAACAGCTTCCTCCGCGCTCTTGGCCATTAAAGAACCACCAGCTGCAGCGTCAAGCAAAAGCTTTGATTGTTGTTGCATTCCGTTCCGGAAGAGATGAATTTGTGTTAACTCATCAAATCCATGGTTCGGACATCTCCTGAGCATTGACTTGAAACGCTCCCAAGCTTCACATAGTGTTTCACCTGTACCTTGTGAAAACACCGCAATGGTTGTCTTTGCCTCCATAAAACGGTTTTGAGGGAAGAACCTATCAAGGAATTTCTCCTCAAGTGTATTCCAGTTCGTCATAACCGTTGGAGGTTGGTCCAAGTACCACTCCTTCGCTTTGCCTATCAATGAATGTGGAAACATTCTCATCCACATTGCCTCCTCATTATTTTCCGTCTCACCAAGTGTTCCCGCAATCTCATAGAATTTTGTGAGATGTTGGTACGGGTCTTCATGATCTAATCCTGAGAATGGATTAGCATATAAGATTTGTAGGATCCCTGTCTTCATTTCTGTTTGCTTGGCAGTCCTCGTCGTTTTCCCTAGTTGTGCAAAACGACGTGGACTATTAGCACATGGAACCCCAGAACCTCCTGCACCATCTCCTCCTGGCGCAGCCATTTGTAATTCTTGGTTTGGATTAGGACTTGATGAATGGCTAGAAACAGAACTCTCCTCTTGTTGCCTCCTCCTAGCTTGTTGCTTCTTTCTCCGATTCTTGCTATTGGCTCTTCGAGCTGTTCTTTCAATCTCGGAATCAAAAAGAAGTTGGTCCTCGGAAATTTGACCTCGCATAAACGATTTCAATAATCTGACCACAAAGAATTAGCAAACAAGATGGATAAGAGTATTAGTTATATACATAAAAGAATTTTGTGCAAAATTGCTTAAAACCATAATTAAAGTTGCAATGATTATAACATCATAAAACTTTAATCCCCGGCAACGGCGCCATTTTGTTAGTGAACAAAAGCAAGTATTAGTTTTTATATCGTTCCACAGGGATTAAGGTGATATCATATTCCGTTCAACTTCGATTATCGTCTTAAGTTAGGGTTTACTTTGTTTTTGTACTACACTACTCATACTTTTAAAACATAATAAATAAATGGTAGAGTAATAGGACATAGAAGGTGTTTAGGATTGACTTTCATCAATCACACATTGGTTATATCCGATTGATCACAAATACGAATTCTAGCGTTTTCTTATATATTGCATTATTACGTATTGCTCATCAACATCATTGATTTCCCAAATGACGTCGTGATATCGATTGTATCGTTTAATCGATGATTTCTCAATCTATTAAACGATCCAAAAGCATTAAGATTCAATACTATAATGTAATTATCAAAACCAAATCCCATTTCTAGAATTTCTTATCTTGATAGAAAATCATTCTAAACCTAGATTCAAAAGCCTTTTTCAACAACATTTAAATCAAACATAAGATTGAAAAGCAAGAAGAAATTCAATGGTATATAAAAATTGCTAGAATCATATATTGAATAATCAAAAGTTTACAACATGAGTGATAGATTACCTATCAATCCCAACAAAGGAGATTGGTTGATCATTTTCATGACAACACTTGCAAAATAGGAAAGAAAGATGAAGATAGTTGAGAGCTTGATGTCTCAAAGCTTCTAATGATCTTCTTCAATCCAAATCTAGTTGCTATATGAAGTTTTCCTCCTTCTAAGCCTATTCTCTCTCAAAGATTATAAGTTTTCTAAGCTCTGGAAAATTAAATATTCTGATAAAAAGCTATATATGAAGAAATGAGCTTAAAAATCTATTTATATGCTGAGAAAATGTTCGCTCGCTACAAGCGACCAGCCTGTCGCTTGTAGCGAGGACTTCAGTTGGCCAATCCAAGAGCTCCACGTCACCATCAGCATTAAACCGCCCCATTGGTCGCTACAGCGACCAGGTCTGTCGCTACTAGCGACCAGCCTTTGAAATTCCCTGCCTAGGCTCGCTTCAAGCGTCCAGTTCATCGCTACAAGCGATGAACTCCTGATAATCCCTGCCTAAGCTCGCTTCTAGCGATGGGTGCTGCGCTTCAAGCGATGGATGTCTGGAAATCCCTGCCTATCCTCGCTACTAGCGATGAGTCCTGCGCTTGTAGCGATGGCATCAAGAAAACCTTCAAACTTTTGCTTCAATCAGGTTCAAGCATGTATTTCCTGCATAATCAAATGGGGTAAGGCTTAGGATCACATTCATTGCATTTTTAACACATTTATGCCCTAATCCTAAGATAACTTGTACAACAAGTAAACATAAGTGCCTAAATTTGTACCTAAATATAACAACATTTAAGCACTTATCAGTTCTTGATAAAGCGGACCACTACTTGCTTAGTCACATTTGCATAGGATGCTGCTTCAACCCACTTGGTGAAGTAATCAATAGCCACTAAAATGAAATGATGCCCGTTTGAAGCTTTCGGTTCGATTCTACCAATCATATCGATGCCCCACATAGAGAAAGGCCACGGAGAAGAAAGAACATTAAGTGTAGTTGGCGGCACATGAATTCTGTCAGCATAAATCTGACATTTGTGGCACTTCCTGGCATGCTTGCAACAATCTGTTTCCATGGTCATCCAGTAATAACCTGCTCTCAACAACTTCCTAGCCATTGCATGCCCATTGGAGTGAGTTCCAAAGGAACCTTCATGTATCTCATGCATCAAAAGTTCTGCTTCTTGTTTGTCTACGCACCTGAGTAGTACCATGTCAAAGTTCCTTTTGTATAAAACATCACCGTTCAAAAAGAAGTTACCAGACAATCTTCTTAATGTTCTCTTGTCTTTGTTGGATGCTCCGGGCGGATATTCCTGACTCTGGAGGAAACACTTGATATCATGGAACCATGGCTTATCATCCACAACTTCTTCGACCGCGAACACATGAGCGGGCCTCTCGAGGCGCTGAATTCTGATTGTTGGCAAATTGTTCCGGTGACTCACTTCATACATGGAGGATAAAGTTGCTAACGCATCCGCCATCTGGTTCTCATCACGAGGGATGTGGTGAAGCTCGACCTTGTTGAAGAAGGTTAACAAACGCCTTGCATAATCTTTGTATGGAATCAAGCCGGGGTGGCGAGTTTCCCATTCTCCTTTGATTTGGTTGATTACGAGAGCTGAATCCCCGTAAATGTCAAGGTTCTTGATTCTCAAGTCGATGGCTTCTTCAATGCCCAGGATACATGCTTCATACTCTGCCATATTGTTGGTGCAATCAAACTGTAACCTTGCAGCGAAAGGGAGATGATTACCTTCAGGAGTGATAATAACTGCCCCAATTCCATTGCCAAAGACATTCACTGCTCCATCAAAAATCATGCCCCATCTAGACTCGGGATCTGGACCTTCCCCAAGCAATGGTTCATCACAGTCCTTCATCTTCAAATACATAATCTCTTCATCAGGAAAGTCAAACTTGATGGGTTGATAGTCCTCAATTGGCTGGTGAGCCAAATGATCAGCAAGAACACTACCCTTGATTGCCTTCTGAGTGCGGTACTCGATATCATACTCGGACAACAACATCTGCCAACGAGAAATTCTTCCTGTCAGAGCGGGTTTCTCAAAGATATACTTGATCGGGTCCATCTTGGATATTAACCAGGTGGTGTGGTTAATCATGTAGTGACGGAGACGCTTGGCGGCCCAGGCTAGTGCGCAACAAGTCTTCTCAAGTAGGGAGTACCTGGACTCGCAATCTGTAAACTTCTTACTCAAGTAGTAAATGGCATGCTCTTTCCTTCCGGTCTCATCTTGTTGTCCGAGCACACAACCCATAGAATCTTCCAACACAGTCAAGTACATGATCAGAGGCCTTCCTTCAACTGGAGGGATAAGAATTGGAGGTTCTAGCAGATAATTCTTGATACTATCAAAAGCCTTTTGACAATCTTCTGTCCAAACCACACCTTGATCTTTTCGAAGCAACTTGAATATGGGCCCACATGTGGCTGTCATATGCGAAATGAAACGGGATATGTAATTCAACCGTCCAAGAAATCCTCTTACTTGTTTCTCTGTCTGTGGAACTGGCATCTCTCTGATAGCTCTGACCTTGTCGGGGTCTACCTCGATACCTTTCTGACTAACAATGAATCCCAGAAGCTTCCCAGATCTAACACCAAAGGTACATTTGTTGGGATTCAATCGAAGCTGGTACTTTCTCAGCCGTTGAAACATCTTCAGCAAGTACTCGACATGTTCTTCTTCAGTGCCTGACTTAACAATTATATCATCCACGTACACTTCTATCTCTTTGTGCATCATGTCATGAAAGAGAGTAGTCATGCCTCTTTGGTAAGTGGCCCCTGCATTTATCAAACCGAAAGGCATCACCCTGTAACAAAAGGTGCCCCATGGCGTGATGAAAGATGTCTTTTCTCTGTCTTCGACTGCCATCTTGATCTGATTGTATCCAGAGAAACCGTCCATGAAGGAGAAAACTTTGGACTTAGCAGTGCTGTCAACCAATACATCGATGTGAGGTAAAGGGAAATCATCTTTCGGACTAGCCTTGTTCAAATCCCGGTAGTCGACACACATTCTGACCTTGCCATCTTTCTTTGGAACAGGCACTATGTTGGCTAACCATTGAGGATACTCTGATGTGACAAGAAAACCTGCATTAATCTGCTTCTGTACTTCCTCTTTGATCTTGAGAGCCATGTCAGGGCGAGTTCTTCTCAGTTTCTGCTTGACTGGTGGGCATTCGGGCTTCAAAGGCAAACGGTGCTCCACAATACGGGGATCCAAACCGGGCATATCCTGGTACGACCATGCGAACACATCGGCATATTCTTTAAGTAATTCAATCACCCTTCGTTTGACAGTTGCTTCAAGCGATGCCCCAATCTTGACTTCTTTCTTATCTTCCTCGGTTCCTAAGTTAATCACCTCCACTGACTCCTCGTGAGGCTGAATGGTTTTCTTCTCACGTTCCAACAACCGAGCAATTTCATCTGGAATTTCCTCCTCCTCCTCTTCTTCGGCCTCGTAGACAGGGAATTCGAAGTTGGGAGAGAGCATGGAGTTATTATGTTCAACGGGCTTATTGATGCTTAGTCTGCATATGATTTATGGTTGATTTTAGAGAATGAGTGGAGAATGCAGACTTTTTTGTAATTGAGTGAAAACAAGAAGTAAAAATAAAATATTTTGGGTTTTTTGTGTTACCATTTTCCAGAAAAAAGCAATAAATATAAATATCGGGATAAACCACATTTTCTATTAATGAAAGTAGTACTTGAAACAAGATAGCCCTACATGATTGCACTTTCGTCCTTGGCAAGACGAAAGGATCTTTTTGAAAAACAAACAAACAGAAAAACAAAGACACATTACTTTGACGCATGAACCACTGAAGGGATGTCAACCGCGTCCCAGTTACGAACAAGTTTTCCAGGTGTGACAAATGTAGGCATTATCTCTTCAGGAGCATCTTCCAAGACAGCATTGGCCTCTGGCGAGTCGTTGATAAACCCGGCACTGCAAAAGGTGCTACTAATGGAACTTGACCCAGCACTGTTCTTTGATGATCCTGCAGCAAATCCCAGTCCTTCACGATTTTTACTTTCCGGTAGCTGCACAACTTTTCCCCATCCTACACCTGTTCCTTCCTGCACTACTTTCTGTGCACTCTTCCAAGTAGCAAAAGACACTTCACTCTTCTCGGGCACCTTATCTTCCACAGTCAGGCCTTGGAAAGAGGTCCCTTCAGTTTCATCAGCACCAATGAAGGAAAAGGCTGACAAATGACTAATCAGCAAAGCTTCTTCTCCGCTCACAGTAACCAATCTCCCATTCCTGACAAACTTCAGCTTTTGGTGCAAGGTTGATGTCACGGCCCCTGCTTCATGGATCCATGGGCTACCCAAGAGACAACTATATGCAGCTCGGATATCCATCACCTGAAATGTAATCTGGAAAACAGACGGCCCAATTGTGATGGGCAAATCAACCTCCCCGATAACAGACTTTCTTGATCCATCAAACGCTTTAACAACCACCCCGCTTCTTCTCATGGGGGCCCCTGATAGGAGAGTTGATCTAATGTGGATTTGACCATTACATTTAATGAAGAACCGGTGTCCACAAGTACATTCGACAGAGCATCGGACTTACAGTTCACTGATATATGTAACACCAGATTGTGGTTTCTCCCCTCCTCAGGAAGCTCTTCATCACTAAAACTCAAATTATTGCAGGCAGTAATGTTTCCTACTATACTGTCCAATTGGTTAACAGTCACGTCCTTCTCCACAAAAGCTTGATCTAGCACCTTCATTAGAGCTTCACGGTGCGCTCAGAGTTCAATAGCAAAGACAGGATGGATATTTTGGAAGGAGTTTGCAGCAACTGATCTACCACTTTATACTCGCTCTTCTGGATCAGCTTTAGAATCTCATCATGGTCAGAATCTTTGCTGGTCCCACTGGATTGGCCTATTTCCTTCTTCGCACCGGAGCCGTTCACTGTCACCTGCTCCACTGCCGGATCATTCACTTTCTTCGCAAACAAAGTGGGGATAACACGTCCATTCCTCAAGACCCTGCTGTCACTGGCGATGTTGTCCACAGAAGTCGCAGGAGTTAAGGAGGGCAAAGGCACCTCCTGCCCACCTTCCAACATCGTGGCACTATACTTGTAAGGGACCGCTTTTAGAGAAGCATACGACATAGGCCCTGGCAAGCTGATCACTAGTGGAGTAACGGCTGGATTCCCACTGTTATAACTTATTTCCAAACGTTGGAACTCAGGAGTGATAACACATACTTCCTTATCTTTCCTCGTGACGATCAATTCCTTGCTGTCTATCAGCCTTTGTATGTCCTTTTGTACCTTCTGACACCCTTTCACGTTCACCGAACACACTTCACATGCTGTATGATCGTGGTCAAACAGAGCTGCCTCACACATCTTGATATGTATGGGGACTAGGGGAGTTCGAACATGCTGAACGTCCAGGATAACACCATCTTCATCACAATCTTGTATCATGTTGACAGCAGACCCATGGTTCGGCAGAGGGTTTGCCTGAACATTGGGATTTTGGTCTTTGAAAGATAACAAATTGGCTCGGACTAACCTTTGCACTTCATTCTTCAGGGTATAGCAGTTTTCAACGTCATGACCTGGGGCCCCTTGGTGAAAGGCGCAGGTTTGGTCATGTCGGTACCAGGGAGGTATAATTTCTGGTGTACGGGGAGGTGCTCTGACCTGGACAAGGTTTTTGGCGAGCAGGGCGGGGAGCAAGTCAGCATATTTCATTGGGATTGGATCAAAGGTTGTTTTCTGGCGGTTTTGTGAGTGATATGGTTGTTGAGGGGTTTGCGGGCGATTTTGTTGTTGTTGAGGATATTGCGGCTGATGGTATGGTTGTGGAGGATATTGTTGTGGAGGATATTGGTAGGGGTGATGTGGTCTCTGTTGGTGATATGTTGGGTTTGGGGTAGCGGATGCAATATTTGCAACTTGACGGTATGGGGTGAAATTTTGCTGAGGATTACCATGGGCTATCATTCCTACATCTTGATCCTTTTTCTTCGCAAAATGGCTTCCAAACTTCTTGGCATTATTTGCGGCAGGGGTACTTTCCACAGTCAACCGTCCTTCTCGGACACCTTCTTCTAGTCGCACACCCATGTTGACCATCTCAGTGAAATCCGTTGGTGCACTTGCAACCATTTTCTCATAATAGAACTGACTCAAAGTCTTTAGAAAGATCTTTGTCATCTCCTTTTCTTCCAATGGTGGGACGATCTGGGCAGACACTTCCCTCCAGCGCTGGGCATACTCCTTAAACGTTTCCTTCTCTTTTTGCGTCATTGCCCGGAGTTGATCGCGATCTGGGGCCATGTCCAGATTGTATTTGTACTGACGGATAAATGCTTCACCGAGGTCATTGAAAGTACGGATGCTCGCACTGTCCAAGTTCATATACCACTTCAAAGCAGCGCCAGTCAGACTGTCCTGGAAGAAATGGATAAGCAGCTTGTGATTGTCAATATACATGGACATCTTCCGCGCGTACATCACCAAGTGACTGCGGGGACAAGAGTTTCCTTTATATTTCTCAAAGTCTGGCACCTTGAACTTATGAGGGATAGTAACATTCGGGACCAAGCATAGTTCACGGGCATCCTTCCCGAACAGGTCTCTTCCTCGGAGGGCTTCGACTTCTCTTTGCATACCATCAAATCTTTCTTGGAGTTCGTCCATCTTGTCGAAGGCTGCAACACTTTCAGCATGGTAAATCGGCTCACCCTCTTGTTGAATAGTATGGACCAGTGGTGTTGAGTAAGTTACTGCAGCTTGAGGGAAAGATGTGCCGGGTTGTGGAACCGGTGCTGACTGCTGAGCGAAAAGAAATGGGACTTCAGATACTTGGGGGCTTCCGCTGACTGGAGGTGGCATTCCCCATGTACAACCTGGAGGCATAAAGAGGGGTGGAGAAGTCACCGTAGATAGCGGGGTCATGCTCACAAAAGGCTGCTCTACAACAGCGGCGGCAGCTTGAGAGTTCTGGGCTGCCAAGAGTGCATTCATCATAGCCGTCAGCCTATCCATTCCTTCTCGCAAAGTGGCAACCTCCTCCCTGAGACTCTGATTTTCTTGTTCAACCAAATCCATCCTCTTTCGATTGGCTCTGGTGTTGTAAATGCGAGTTGGTTTGCTGAGAACTCGTCGGGCCACTTTCTTTGGACGGCGGCTGATTAACCTTGAAGTAGTGAACACGGTGTGAGACTCAATTTGGAAACTATGAATGCAGTATGATGCATGATTATGCTTATGCAAAAGGAAAAAGAACAAATTATTATCGAAGGACTTATTGGAGTAATTGTAAACATCATAAATCGAACATTTCACTAAAGCATGAAAATATTACAAAGAGTTTGTTTTTTTTTATTTACAAGTCATGAGATTTCAGAAGCTAAAATCTAAACATAAGATCCTAAAAACTTCAAGCTCAAACTCCCGGAGCAGATGGATCCTCAGAATCTGAATGTGCACTAGAGAGTGACTCCATAAACCTCCTCTTCCTCCTAGCGTCCTGGTGGAGCAAAGCGTCTTTCCGACGAAGCAAGTCGTCCTTCTCAATCATCCTCTGGTTCTGGACAAAGAGCTCACGACTCTGTTGGGCTAGCTTCCCCTTCAAGGTTTCATGCTCTCGCTCGAGCTCCTGGTATCTTCTCTTCCAAGTTTCCTTTTCTTGCCTTTCTTTGGTTAATTGTTCATGAAACTCTTCCTTAGTGTCAAAGGGGATAGGCAAGGATGATGGTGGGATGGTGGAGGATAGATGTCTAGGTAGATGGTAGGGTAGGCCAAAGCTCATGGTCCTATCAATAACCCACTGAGTGTAAGATTCATGCACATAATCTGATTTCTTCCTCAACTGACTTCTGCTGAGTCTGCGGATAGCGCTCCAAGCTTGTGCGAATCTTTCTCTTTTGTTCGAGGGATCCCCATGGTTAAGATAGAATTCATTAGTCAAGGCAAGGTTGCTTGGTTTTGACTTCATTGGGTACCCAAATTGTCGTCGAGCGAGAAACGGGTTGTAGCTAAATCCGCCACGCATACCCAAAAGAGGTACGTTGGGGTATTCACCACAACTCACAATAATCTCTCCAACGTCACTAGCTGCTTGGTACCAAACAATGTCCGACGGGTCAAGAGCCATGATTCTGTGAGGCCAAGAAAGATTGTCAACATTGGTCTTGAAAGCACGGGATTGAGGTAAGTGGAAGGTAAACCACTGATAGAGCAAAGGTGCACAGCAGGAGATGGTTCCACGGCCAGCCTGGGTACGGTCATGGATGGAGTGGTAGGTATCGGCGAGTAGAGTGGGTACGGGGTTTTTGGAAAGGAAGATTTTGATGGCGTTGATATCGATGAAGTTATCAATATTTGGAAAGAGTAAAAGGCCATATATAAGGAGGGCTAGGATGGAATAGAAGGCAAGTGTGCTAGCTGCTTCAGCAAATATGGAGGCTTGTTGGTAGAGGAAGTGGGTGGGAAGACCTTGGAGGCCTCCTTTAGAGGTAAGGTGTGCCTGGATGATGGAGGTTTCAAGATGGAGAGCGGCTGCGATGTCGGAGGGTTTAGGGGTAGGCTCAAGACCGTGGAATGGTATCTTGTCCGGCACAGGTAAACCAATTAAGTATGAGTACTCTTCAAGTGTGGGGACAAGCTGGTAGTCTGGAAATGTGAAGCAGTGGTAGAGCGGGTCATAGAACTGAACCAGGGTCTCTAGGCATCCTTCCTCAACGTCTACTCTAAGAATTCTGAGCAATTTCCCATGATGAGCTTGAAAATCAACTGGATCACTTACTAAAGATGCTAGCTCCCTTAATCTCAACAAGTTTGTTTTTCTGAAAAGGTACTTCCTAGTGCTTCTCAGTGGGATGTCCATATCTACAATGTTTACAAAAAGCTTGTTTAAGTCCTTCGATAATTTGGATGAAAAAGAAAAGAGTTTATGCATGGATGCATGTATGCATGATTATGCCAAAGTACGGAGAAAACATGGTGAGGTTAGGTCAAAAATGTTGGAGTTAAGGGTAAACACGCCTTTCGGTAAGGACTATGGTTTCATATGTACCTGCATCACGGGTTCTACCAAGTTCCCAAAGTCATTGACCACTTCCGAATATTGTCGGATTACGGGACTGACTCCCGGTCCAACAACGTCCGTAGGAAAGTCTCGTTTGAGTGTAGTATCGCGTATCAACCAATTCAAGACTACTCTTGATTAGCCACCCCACTACGTCCTAAAAGGCCAAGATGGGTTAGGTAACTAAAGGTCCTCAACTTCATAGGTCACTTGAAAATATCAATGCCGAACACGACTACTCATGCCAACATAATAATACTTCCAAGATCCCTCCATTGAGCGGGGTTATCACATGTGCCACATCCGAAACTCACTCTCGGAAAGCCACTATGATTATACCACCATCCTATCTTATGTTTCCCTCAAGTCCGGGTGTAGGACTTATCTCACCACTCACGTAAATAGGTAAACACTTAAGCACATATTTACAATTACAAATAAAGCATAAAGATAAAGAAAAGCAAGATAGGTTTAACCCACTTAGGATGTTGTCCCCAGTGAAGTCGCCATTTTTCTGTCGCGGTGATTTTTGGATATCAAGCTATTAATTAGCGTTGACTCGCAATTTTAGGATCACCACCGATCTTTTATTTTTTCGAGGAAAAGGGAGAAAGTTCGAAAAACCCTATTTTTAAGAGAGATCAAGGTCCGGGGGTTGGTTACGCAAAGGGAAGGTATTAGCACCCTAAACGTCTATAGTACTCTATAGGAACCTCTCGCTTATTTTTATCTTTATGCTAAAATGATTATTTGTTTGTAAATAAAAAACTTAAGTGTAAAAAGGATAAAGTGATGAAATTGAAAGAAAGGGAAAATGTTTTTTGTTATTTTTATTGATTTGGAAAGACAAAGTCTTTTGCCTACATACCCGAATGGGATCAAAATCATGTAGTTCGGGGTAAAAAACTAAGTGATTGGTTTTGGTTGATTTTAAAGTTTGAAAAAAAAGGTTAAGAGAGATAGGAGGCCGTAAAGGCATAGAAGAATAAAAAGAGAAATGAGTTTGATTGATTTTAAATTGAAGAAAAAAAGTTTTGATTGATTAAAAGTTGATTGGAATTTGATTAAGAAAGAAAGGATAAAAATTGACTTTTTTTGAAGATTTTGATTATAAAATGTTTTTGGGTTTTGACTTTTTGACTTTTTTTGTGAAAATTCTGATTAAGTCCTAAGGTCCAGAGACTAAGTTATGCTGAGAAAGGTCTGACGCGTCGGATCCCTCAAAATGGCGTTGGATCAAGTGAGGGTCCTTTTCCTCGGATACGGTCCAAATTACATTATCGTCCTTGGCATGAAAAATAAATGTGAGTGTCGGTGCATATTCTCATTTATATTTATTACATTGGACCTAGTTACATTCTAATAGCAATAAAATAAATGACAAAAATAATAAAATTGCATTAAAGTAAATATATTAAAAAGGAAATAAAAATAATGCATGAAATGCAAAACAATAACTAAATATGGTGCATAAAATAAATAAAGAAAATAAAAATGCAAGACATAAAATAAATATAATGCTGAAAAATAAAATAAAAAAGAAATAAAAATGCAAGACATAAAATAACTATGATGCTAAAAGAAAATAAAAATGCAAGACAATAAAATAAATATGATGCATAAAATAAAAAGAAAATAAAATGCAAGACATAAAATAAATATGGTACTGGAAAATAAAAATGCTTGACTGAAAATTAAATATGGTGCTGAAAATAAATAAAGAAAATAAAAAAAATGCAAGGCACAAAATTAAATATGATGCGTAAATAAATAAAGGAAAATAAAGATGCATAAAATAAAAAGAAATAAATAAAAAACAATAATAATAAAATGCATGGGGGTACTAAAAATAAAAGGCAGTAAAATAAAGTGCATAAGAAATAAATAAAAGAAAAACTAAAAATAAAATGCAAGAAAAAGAAAATAAAATAAAAGAATAGAGAAAAAGAAGAGGGGGTGC